>JAULBZ010002321.1:0-19070 GCA_032360805.1 Neoturris breviconis | reverse complement strand
TAGAAGTGCTAAAAATAACTTGATGCAACGACATAGCAACAAGTGAAGCGACTTATTATCTAAAATAGAATTACTAAAATGATTTGATTTCACTTAACAATAAGTGAAGCAACTTATCACCTACAGTAGAAGTACTAAAAGGATTTGATGCAACGACTTCACAACAAGTTAAGCAACTTATCAACTAAAGTGGAAGTAAATAATTTTTTGCAACAACTAGTGATGTCTGGCAGTTATATTCAGGCTTGTTGTTCTTAATTTGAATATTGCTTACCAAATATTCGTTGACATAATGAATTCAATTGCTGACGTAAAATATTGATGTAAAATGTATCTTTATAACTTGCTTTGATTAATGCTTGTTGACTTGCATCTACCAATGGCATTTTCGGTTAGATTTGAATGCTGTAATTCTCTATTATGTTATAGTTGTGTTCATTTAATTCTAATAATAGCGAATAATAGCGAATATATGAATATGATTGTCCAGATAATGTTCAAATAACATCAAATCATACAGGTTATATCTCAACGTTTATTACTATAAAATTGTTTATTATAATCATCAACATCTGATATTACAGCAGCACTACACACAGTATTCATCTACAGATACTTGTAAACTAAAAGAGGGCGATTGTACCAACAATTGCAATGTCATTAACATAATACCCTTTTTCTGTAATAAATTTTCCAGAATGCAAAGATAAAATATAATAAGATATGTTCAAAACACATTGCGTAATATATATTTTTTCTGTCTAGGCGCCATGTTGTTGATTATCCAGTCAGGGGTTGAACTAAAAACAAATAAACACTGCGGAGAAGTAAATGCTAATCATTTCTAATCATTGTTTGCATATTCAAAAATTATTTAATACAAGGATGTCTGAATGCATACTTATTCTGTTTACAATTTATTTTTATTTTGATTGGATAGCCTGAAACAGTATCATATTATCAACAGAATGTATTTAAATTAAAGTGGGAAAAATTAAAAATTAATATTGGCAATCTTTCTACACAGCATACATGTATTGTCAAATTATAGATAAATAAAAACTAAAAGTTTTGTGTACATCTATTAGGGATCATAATATTCTTTTGTGTACCACAATAGAACATCCATTAGCGATCACAATATTCTTTTGTGTACTACAATAGAACATCGATTAGCGATCATAATATTCTTTTGTGTACCACAATAGAACATCGATTAGCGATCATAATATTCTTATTAGCACAACAGATACATTATCAGAACTTCCTCTTCTAATTGCTTCATTTGCTACTTCTTTACATGCGGTTTCAAATCGAGTATCCATATCGCCAATTGATCCATTCTAAATGAAAAAAATTCACTATGAAACGAATGTAGGGAAGAATACTGCGACAATGATGGTGTGACCAACTGGTTGATTTCATTTTGCATAATGAAGAAATCAAAAATGATGACTGGCAGTTATTTTTGATCCACTTATATCCCTTTATTTTGATATTTTCCGGCTGAGTTTTTAAAGAGAAAGAGAATGGGAAACAGTCTGGCGAAACTAGCCCAGGATTACTTGCTGATAAATTTCGTAGTTTGATTGTTCAATGTTTTTGTTGCTTCGCAATATTTTGAATATACAATTGATATTTGGAAACTGCTGATTATAAATTTAGAATTATATTTATCTCGGTGAGTTTCCTCAAACTGTTTGGGGGAATAGTAAGAATATATAAATTGGCTTCATCAAACTATAGCAATATATTTTGTAGGTGTCAGATGCCTGTACAAAACTAGAAGGTATTTCAATCATATCAGTAACAACCATTCATAAAAGATATTTGTTAAACCATATTGGAAATACAAATCTATCAAAATAAGAAATATGTTAGTAGAAGAAGCACACTGTAGGTTTTATCTATGTTTAATCTTTTTCCGGGTCAATAGAAGAAATTTAGAATCACGTGACAATGGGCTTATCTATAGATGTTTACATTATGATGAAACATTCATAAACAAATTAATTATTTAACACATAAAATGTTCCATTGAAGACTTACTGATAATATATTGTCAATGTATTTAACAGCTTCGGTAACGGTAAGTCCTTTCCATAATCCGTCACAAGCAATGAGCAAATATCTGGAAAATGCATTCAAAAATGTACTAGGATCAAAGCTCTTGAAATATAATATTTTATTGCACAATTTTCATACCACTCCTTAATTTTGATGGTAGATTTTTTGCGTACCGACATTAATCCTTAAATTCTCATGTGCTAAACAAAACTGTTTTTTTCGCATAGCTGAGAATTTAAGAAATAGAACCAGAAAATTACATTTATCTTTTCTTTGTAAAAATGTAAATATTTTCATAAAACGTTTCAAGAAACCCACTTAATGGTAAATAATTATGATAGCATTGTACAAAGTCACTGTTATGGACTACCATTATTAGCTACAGCCAGTATCAAAATCTGATTATTAAGTCAAAAAGCATGAAAATTGAATTTGTTCCAAGAGCATTGGTACCAGGCTGCTAGAAACAGGAAAATTCTTTGGGTTTGCAAAAAGACCTAAGATCTGAAGCCCTAAGTCTTAAGTCTACTCGATAAATCTCTGAGATAAATCTTTTGGGTATTCTCGAGGTCGTTTTAATTAGTTATGTTTTACTTGCGGTGTATATTGCTTGTTAAAACTCGTTATTTGTCACATGTTTTACTTGAGAGATTGTTTGAAGAAATATTTTTTGTAGATTTATGCTCAAAATATGCATTAAGGACCATTGATTTTATATATCGCAAAAAAACACTATTTTCATGAGTCTGAAATTTTTAATATTTTGATCCAAGCCCAAATTTCAACTTTTTGTAAAAGCCACGTTCTCAAACAACGCACACTCACAAAAATCTGAAAATCACACATTCTTTTAGATAAACTAGAGATAAATGAAGCCATTAAACAGCCTGAAGCTTATAAACCATTTACAATTTTGAAGGCCTTAAGCCGAAAGCTCTAGCAAAATTAAGTACCAGTATATATACGTGAAGTTTTGATGTGACCATGTTTTGGAGAAAATGAGGTCAGAAACTTTATTTGATTGACAAGTCCGATATTCTTTCACATCAAAATTGTTTGGAATTTGACTCTTTATAAATAATACCTGACAGCATCCTAAGTAATGTTGGTAGCAGAAGAAAACACGAAACATCTATTATCAATAAATTTATTTTGTTTACTTTACATTCGTTTCGTTTGTTTTATAGATTATCTGAATGATTATCTGAATGATTACACTGACCCTTTTGAAGACACCAAAACATGCCCACTCTTTATTTTACTTTAACTGGTTTTTGACCTTTACTATGTTGTCCAAAACATTTTAGTCCGATATTTGCAAAATCTGGTTGAAAATCTTTTGCCGAAACTTTTTGCGTGTAATGTATTCGTGAAATAAAATATTAATTCATGCTGATTATTAATACTTAATGTATGTTACTTAGCAAGATAAAAAAATACCACGTGAAGAAAACCTTCAGAGCCTTCATCTTTCAGTGTTATGGTACCTGTCTTTTTCTGTTAGTGTTGATTTGAAAATATCAGGAGTAGCGATAACATATTTCTTCAGGCGTATATCACCAAATGAACGAGAGACTTCTAAAACACCTTGCACTCTTCCATCTCTATAAAATAATATAAATGGTATTGGTGAATTAAAGACAATCATCTAGCATAAGTAGAGAGTATGTGCCTGGGCACATCATTGAGACCCCTCATCATGAAAAACACCGACTGTCAGCAGCCACTAAAAATTATTGGCCTAACTGACTAAAATATATTTGATTCAAATAATGTTAAGAAATGTTGACCACCAGTTTCAAAACATTCGCATAACATTTCAAAACATTCGAATAAGCATGTGTGTGAATTGAAACTGCTGAAATGCAGTAGACTACTTAAGCTAAATGATTATTTTTAACTATGTGATGCCACTCACAGAGACTCAACAATGTGTTCTCATCACTTTGATATTGACTAATTGACATGTTTATTCCACACAAGAAGCCACTCATAGCAACTCAGCTTATTTTTTCTCATAAATGCGAAACGACTCACATTGTGACATAATTATCTAGCTTTGAACCTGTGTCATTTTTTTCTAGAAAATCCTACTTTTTAAATTCGTTAGAGGTTGAAAATAAATTATGCACAGAATGAGTTAAAAATATTAGAATATCTGATATTATAAATAAGGATCACTTCTAAGTAAATAAACAAGCAACTAGTTGTTCCCTTTGTGTTGCAATGCTACAAGCTAAAAGTATAGAGGGTGCAAATATGTAGAGTTTTCTATATACAAAATTAAATAATCGTTTAGCAATACCTTACAATGCCACCAGCATTTTGAACTCTCTGTCGTTCTTCATACTAAGAAACAAGTAAACATAATATCAGTTGGTGTAATAAGTAAATAAATTAGCTTTAAAGATAAACATTTGTTATGTCTATTTATATTTTTATTTTTGCAGCGTTGACAAATCGCTTTTATTCAAAAATATGTAAATAAAGAAATATAAACCAATCAAAATCCTTTACTTAGTTTGATTGACTTCGATTACTTCGATAAATTTATCAAATGGCTTTAGTTCCTCTTAAATGATGTCGATGTTGTCTAGACACATTAATGTTTATTTTAACAATGAAAATTGGTAGTCTAAATTTGTATTTTTGCAGCATCAAAAAATCGCTTTTACCTAAATCCACAACCACTCAACTGCTGATGCATGCAATTTTATACATTGTGCAATACCACAGTGAATCAGCTCCTTATTTAACAAAATGTTTCTCTCTAATCAACGGAGGTTGAAGATTTACGTCATTCTGAATAGAAAACATGTTGTCATTTTGCTGTTAAAATTAATGACAAGAAAACATACCAAAGTAGGAGAGTGATCTTTAGATAGCGTTATAATGGAACTTTTACCATCATTTTCTCTAATCAAGAGAGTCTAAAATAGAAGTTTGGTTGAATATATAAAATTTCGTCAGCATTGAAAATAATAGTCATCTCCAAAGAATGTACAGTCAAAAATCATATTGCCCAAGAAAAAGGTAAACATTGTTCAGTTAATTTTAATATTTGTTCAATTAGCATCTTCAAAAGGCTTTGTAATTTCTAATGATCAACTTATACCTTACTGTCTCCAATATTAGCAGCATAAAGTGTATTATTTATAGTAAATACACATGAAGCAGTTGAACCATCTCTCCATTGTGGTGTTCTGAAAACAAATAAAAAATAGCGACAGCTTGTTTTTATATATATATATTAGAGATATAAATCGAAGGCCTGTGTAACGAACAATTTGTGCAAAAGTTTTATATATGAAATAATTCAAATTATTTTACTTGCTTATTCTTCATCTTGTCTCACAAATTAGTTATCTTCTATTGGTTATTACTTTACTGTTATAATATGATGTCTATACATAGATTATATTTTGTACTTTTTAGCAAAATCCATTTTGCTTTTTATATTAAATGCTCCAAATATGAGTAAATACATGACGAGGAGTCATTTTTAAGAATAGTTTCAGTTTATGCTAAAGATCACTCTAACACAGATTTTTTTTGCATAAGAGAGTTTCATTGGGTGTGGAGTCCATCTGTAAATATAACTCTTAACGCCATGGTCGAAATAAGATAAAATAATCACCATGGAGGAGGTATTTTTTAGTATAGCAGATTTTGTTGCCTAAAGGTCTACTCAAAAATCATTCCTCCACAGTGATTATTTGCACTTTTGAGATTTACTGTTAGCCTGGTCTACCTACACAAATTTGGCAAATATCACTGCATATAATAATACATATGCTGACCGAATTAACATAAATAATCACTGTGGAGGAGTAATTTTTGCGCATAGCCTGAAGATATGCACTGAAGCTATGTTCAAAAAATTATTTGCTCTTATTTTGACTACTGTGTAATAATAACACATTATTATTGCACATCAAGCAAAAGAACTCCACTAAATAGTATATGCAGGAAGAGTACTACATGAAAGTTTATTTGTACTGAACCAATTCTTAAGACTTATGACTAATTTATATATATATATTGAGAGTAAAAATTGAGATACACTAACTCTTTGCTTGCCTTTCTAATAAATTCTTCATCTGTCTCTTTAAATGCTTTAACCAATCTCTTTTTTAATTCACGATCAAAATTTTCAACTTTATCTAAAAAATAACATGTCGTGGTAGAACTAAATACAAAGTCAAATTATGTAAATATCTGCTTTGCTTTTGTATCTTGTAAACTCTGCACATAATTGTACTATATGAAACATATAAAATATAGTTTTGGTTCCTTTAACAAATCAATGTACAGTTCAAATACAACTGGGATATAACATCATTTACAGTTTCCTACATTTAGCCACTGTATTTAGCATCTCTAATGATATCTCTAATACTATTTTAGCCATCTCCCTGTTAACGGGACGAAGAAAAAAAAAAGAAGAAGTAATAAGTTATAATCATAGATGAAAATAGTCCACCAAACCAAGTGAATGTTAAACCTAAGCACGTAAATATGATTTGCATACGCACATTATACAGTGTTTGAAATATGTCTTTATTAAGATGGTAGAGTTTTAAGTCAAATAAACAATTGAAACACACTTTTCAAGGTAAAATTATGTCAAGTCACTGTGGAAGAGGGTAGTGAAATTTCATATCAAGGATAAACACACAAATTTTACATGGCATTATGATTTCATGTCCTTATAAGTTGATAAAGTTTCAGGCCAAACAAACATTTGGAACAACTTTATCAAGGTAAAATCATGTCAAGTCACTGTGGAGGATAGTTGTGAAATTACATAACAAGGACAAACATACAAACTTTAAATGATAGGAAGGATTTCATGTGCTTACTAAGTTGATAAAGTTTTAGATCAAATAAACAATTGGAACACCGTTATCAAAGTAAAATTATATCAAATCACTGTGGAGGAGGGTAGTGAAATTTCATATCATAGCCTGAAGCAATGCTCAAAATAACTTCTCCAGAGTGGATATGAATTGCATACACACATTATATATATCATACATCATACATCATTACACATCATATCATAACTTAATGCATTCGTTTTAAATGCACTTACACCTTTTTAAAAGATTAAATGTTCCACAGCCCTAAAGTGGATACACATCAATACACATTAATATTTATTTCAAATTGGAAGAAGAAAGCTTCCCAAAATCAAAATGGAGACTTACATTCCTAAAATTCAAACACTTCTTTGAAAAATAATAGAGTCTTATCATTGATAAAGAAGCTTCTCCAACATACATAATGTATGTCAAAAAAGATTGATGGTCAAAGTCTCATGGGAAATTAAATGTAAAAGTCTCTACTTCTCCCCTTATCATTTGGGTATGATATTGCTTAACCAAAATTTAAATGTGGTCAAAGCCTCATAAAATTCAAAGTCTCCACTTTTAGAAAAATCCCTTTTTCGCGGATACTTGGTCCCGAATTAACGGAATTAAAAATAAATTCGCCAGATGATGTCCGACCATTATCATGAGGCTCGTGGGCAGTAGCTGCAATTACCTTTTGGAAAATTTGTCTTGATATATTGATGAAGATGGTCTTTTGCAAAGTTTGAAGCTCTTTTACCACCATGACCATCATACACACCATGGAAAGATACTCTTTTACTAAAAACATGATTTATGATGACTATAGAAGAGTGATGTTTCAGCTTACAGTAAATAGTTTTGCGCAATGTAGAAATCCTGAAGCTATGCTAAATCAAAGCCACAGTATTGAAAGGAGTCCACCATACTGACCGAAAGTTTATCTTAGCATGCATCATAGCACCATGTACACACTACATGAAAATGCTATAGTGTTGCTATAGGCCATAGTCATATTAAATAAACCTATATATATATATATACAAAAAGGCTATATGTATGACTATGTATTGGCTATATGCATAGGCAATATGCATAGACTATAGACTTTATGCATATAGGACATAGTAGCTATATACATATAGGGCATATGCATATGAATTAGGCATAGGCTATATGAATAAGTATATAGGCTATGTACTTAGACAACACAATATGCATACACTATATGTGCTCGTTTTAAAGAGTCCATGTCTTTTGAAATTGACATGTTTCCATCATCTGTTAGAATTTAAAAATAATAGAACACCAGACAATGGAAGAATGCAATATAATAATACATTTTCTTTGAAACAATTTCATTATTAAAATACTTCTTTTATTTATCATCATATTAGTCATGATCTTTAAAACACAGTATGGTCTAATAAAATTTATGACCCTTTAATTACATTTTAATCACATTTTTATTTTCAAGAAAGAAGCTTCCCAAAAATAAATTTTCAAATGTGATTATGGTCAATTCTTTATAAACAGGAAAAATCATAAATCAAGTAAACTCCCTTTCATAATGTGGGCATGATATTTGATAACTTTTAGTTGAACCATAGTCACAACCTCATAATAGAAATTAAAATTTTCAAAAACTGTAGAAGTCCATCAATGTCTCATACCAAATTCAATCATCATTTGGGTACAGTATTTTGTTAACATTTAGTTGTATGTGGTCAAATCTTTACATAATCATATTAATAGTCTCCACTTGAAAAAAATCTATTTTCTGGGGTACTCCAGAGTCGATGAAATCAAATCAAATTTACCCACTGGTCTCATAATATTGCCTAGAATGCTGATTCCAATACTAATACCAAATTTGAGGATATAGTAACACACAATTTCGGTTCATCAAACCAAAAAACGTATTTTGGAGCTTTTTTGTCTGCTGCTCTGACCCAAGTGACAGAAATGATCTTTTTTTGTAAGTCCTTCCGAAATATTGGCTCAAATGGTGATATCAAATTTCATAATGGTACAACTTTGTCTAATCAGAGAAGTGAGTCACCACCGCAAAGTCGCAAAGTGATAGTAATAAACATTGTTTGGTAGCCTACTGTAAAACACCACTGCTTTACATAAGGGACCATCTCAAAATGTAGGATCAACTAAAATTGACAATTTTCAACAAAAATAAATCTGTATAGAAGTATGTTAGGTCAACAAACTTGAAATGGATTGGTTTCATTGCCAGTTTGTTGACTCAGTACTCTCCTCTTTAGATTTTATTTTTGAGATTTATTTTTTAATACTTATTCTTATTTTCAGCGATGTCAACAATGGAACTTAAATGTACTGTTACTTTAATTCCCAGTTAGATATAGTTTGGTATAGAGCCTGGAATAGAAGGTGGAATTTTACACAATGGTCAAAATGAAAACGTTTTTCAAAAGAGTAGAATCAGTGATATTAGTTAATCACACCAAGTTCATTATAACACTTTTTAATGTTCATTTTTATAGTACAGGCTTACATAACAAAACCACAATTACAAGAAGTATAATCTTCTGAGCAGTCATCTATCAAAACCGCTGCATCTTGCATTTCCTCTCGTTCACCTTGCCTTTCAGCAATAAATGATTTTAATTGATATGTTTTACTCAAATCTAAAAAGTGAAGAAATACGAAAGTTTGTTTTATTCTACTTGCGATATAAGAACAACAAATAACCACTGTGGAGGATTGAATTTTGAGTATAGCTTATACCTCCGCCACAGTGATCATTTTACAACAATCTAATTATTTAGTATGTTTAAAAAAACCAAATTCAACAAAAAATAAAACTGCACAAAAGGATGTTACATCGAGCTTGCAATGAATGTTTTTCCAATAGGAAGAAGCCAATCCATCGCAAGATGGTTGACGCAGTACTCTCCTCTGTGCCTTATATTTTTTGAGACAGTCTGCTTATTGGATTTGTGGTTTAATCACAAAGACATTGAAACGGGCTGTGTTTTTCTCCACTATGAAGGTAGCATGATTTTATGCAATGCCAAAATGACGAAACACAAAAGCAGATGAACCAATTTTAAGTTAAAGATTTTCCACAGTAATGTAGAAAGAATCACAAGTTGACTGTTTCTAGATGCATTCACGCTAATTATGTACCGTTTAAAGGATGACTGATTCATGCTGATTGAGGGACTTGCACTCGGGGCCACTGAATTATGTCGACTGAGGTATGTGATAAGAACATGGTCCAGGCACTGGTTCAAGCTGACTGAACACACCATTGTATTAGAGATGTTACATTTGTATATTTACATAGAGTGACCACACTTCTACTCGCTCGACCCCATGTGACTAATGAACCTTTAGTGACAAAGGAAGAGTTTCAACATTGCTGTTAATTTCTGCTTTCTTCTGATACGGTAATCTCGTTTAATTTAACACTCTAAGGAACTATCAGGGGAAGTGTGCTGAATCAATGATCTTGCAATCCCGAAGATCCAATCAATTGCAAGCTCATTGACTTAAGACACGTCATTGTAGATTAAAATTGTTTTCAAATTTATTGATTTTGACTATAATACTTTAAAGCTGCTAAAATATCTGCTTTTTTGAAACAAATTTTGGAGATGGCTCCTAAGCCAAAAGATAGCATCAAACCACCATGAAATAACTGCTGGACATCATCTGTGGAAGAGTATTTCTATTTAGTACAATTTTCAGCTGGACACTATACTAAAAAACTCCTCCACAGGTGAAAAATACCTCCTACACATCTTATTTTAAGCACTATTTGAATACAAATATGTACCTTCTGAAATCTTTGTTTTCTTTGTTTCTGACTCATCACTATACATTTCACATGTGCGTTTTAATTTGTGTATACCAGCAGAATTAACATCACTTGGATGATTAATCCCTATATAAATAAAAAAAAAACGATAATTAAGCGAGTATGTATGTATGTTAACAAAACATTATTTTAATTTTGATTTAAAAATATTTAGGATAATTATACAGTTATACAAAGTTTGGTTGTAGAAATTAGACAGGTCAAAAGTATATTACATGCAACAATATATTACCAGTAGGAGGTGGGAGGTCACCAAAAAGATCATCCATCATACATTATATAATATCTAAAATGGATAAAATTGAAACAAATCTTGAATTCAAGGTACAGTATTGAAAGTAGCCCACCAAACCGAGTGAATGTTAAACCTAAGCACATAAATATGATTTGAATGCACACAAGATAAACATAAAAACTTTACATGGCATTAGGATTTCATGTCCTCAATTCATTGATAAAGTTTCAGATCAAATAAGCAATTGGAACAAGGTAGAATTATATCAAACCACTGTGAAGGAGAGTAGTGAAATTTCAAACCATAGCCTACAGTGGATGAATTGCATACAAACATTATACATCATAGCATTATGTACACAGCAAATAAAAATAGAGAATACACCTATGTTATAGTATTAGTTGTGCTTTTAAAGACTTGGTATACGTTATATCTAGGCACAATTTAACAGTCAGACATTGTCCAACCAGAATTTATTGTGGCCGTTCCTATGAGTTACTTCTTTGGCAGTTCAGTTCAGTTGAACTGTGACGTCATAGGGCTTTTTTCTATATTTTCCTCTTAGTCACTTGGAAAATATTTAAATCCTGAGGCTAGTTTTTTTTTTTTTTTTCTTAGTGTACCCCCTGGATGTTGTCAAGTTGTAATTTTTTTCTTTATCTTGTTAATAATTAATTAGTTTACGAAAAACTAACTATAATTAATCTTTCTGTTTTGTGTATGATAAGTTCATTAATATATAGCCCCTATATGCGTATGTATAGCCCCTATACGCACGCAAGCCCCTATAAGCATGTCAGCGCTGCAGATAAGCTTCATTCTTTTAAATGATATATAACATGTTGTTTGGGATTGTGATAGTGTTTAGAATTATTGTTCTTGAAAAATAAATTAAAAAATAATAATAAAAAAAAATTAGGGGAAGCAACGGGTCCCGATTTTTAAATAATTTATTTGAAATTCTCTGAAAAAACATTAAGTGAAGGGAAGTCACCGATGTTTCATTTAAGGAAATAGCGGATATGACCTTCCAAATCTAGCACAAAAATTACCAAAATTTTGGATATTTCAATCAGCTATAACTTGAACTAAACTTACTTAAAGTCCATGAAGTAAACTGTTCCAGAAAGCTGGAACCATACTAAATACATACATATATAACAGAAAAACACAATAATTTTTGAAAAATTCACCGAGCGATAAACGCTATTTTTCGACTTTTTTTCACTACACGCTGAAAATTCAAATCGACTTGTTTCCATTAATTACTGTTAAAATAGCGTTCACAATGCCAAAATGCCAACAAACTAAAAATTCCCGCCCGCGGCGCTAATTTTGCACCTGCGGCGTATTTACGTGCCCAGCCTGTTTAGATAGTAGCGAGAAAAAAATAAGCGAGACAAGAATTTCAAAATGGCATATCGCTCGCCAAAATATGTCGAAGGTAGGGATAAAATGTTATCTCCTCCTTCTAAATGTTATTTTGTATGTTATGTAGAAAGGTTCTAGAACAGTTTCGGCATATTATTTTCGCTGCAGGAAGCAAGAGAATGTCCGTTTTTTAATATTTTCTTTGGAATTTTCTAAAAAAACATTAAGTGGAGGGAAGTCTGTATGGCTTATTTTGGTACTTTATGGGTTCTAGATGTAGCGTTTTGGAATATCGAGGATAGTTACCTTAAGGGAAGTAATTTTCGCGGAAAGTAATTTTTGATAATTCGTGAAAATTTCTTCTCGCAAAATGTCCAAAGGTCGGCCATTCGTGAAAATTAATTCTCGCAAAAAAAATCTAAAACTAGCTACCAGATTTGATGGCATAACATTTTTAGATCGTAATACTGGCCCTAACTGGTTAGAAAGTCGGGTATTGAAAGGGGATAAATTAATTACACTGTTATTTTCAGTGGGTTTTCTATTGTTCACTGTTGAATCCTTCAATAGTTTTCTTATGTCTGGACATTTTACTTCTGTTGTCTTGTGCTTCTTGCTACTAGCTCTTGTATTATCTGTAGACTTCCAGCGGAACGCCTTCGACCAATTTGAAGAAGAGGTCAACGAGGATGATTTATTAGCGCAAAATGTATGACTATAATCATAGGATATTCAGATGTCCATAATGCCAATGTTTCCTTCATTTCTAAAATCCTCCCAAAAAGTTGAATTTTTTCATTCGCGAAAATTAATTCCCGCGAAAAATTTCTAAACACCTGATTCGCGAAAATTTCTTCTTGCGAATTGAGAAAAAAATTCTGTATTTTTTTTTTTGCGAAAATTACTTCCCTTAAGGTAAGTTTTTTCGCATTTTTTTGTTATTCTACTGAAAAAAAAGAGTTGATGCTAATGGAACAAACCCTTACAGTAGTCTTACTTGCTATTCTTCTTAAAAGAATTTTAGATTGAAGAAATTCTGTAGTAGGACTCAACCTGCCTTAATAAAGATAAGAATATTTGTCATTTTCTTACTCAATATATAAGATATTTTCATAACGAAACACATCATTAGTTACAAAGTATCTTCCCTGCTGCTTTTTGGGAAGAATTAGGTTGAATGTTTCTTAACTCTATTACATAATGAATAAGAGATTATGTTCTGAAGTAAAAGTTACCTTAGGGCCGGCGCAAAGTGCCTGCAGCCTTTTATTTCCAATCCGGACATGTTCAAGCAAAAAATTGCATTATTGGACATTATTAAAAAGGGCCAAAACAGACAACTGGTCATAATTTGAACAGTAGTTAATACCTTTTTATAAGATTTTACATATCACATATTCCATCTAATTGTAACTTGTAAAGCATTAACTGACATTTGTCTCTATTCAAAAATAAAAAGTATGTTACCTTTGTCTCCTAATTTTGTCAGCAAAAGAATTGTGTATTACTCTATTTCTATTCATTTTTACCAAACTTATCTTTGTTACCATTGTCTGCGCAGAGACAAATGTAACATATATGGTCTAAATGTCTAATAAATAGCCAAGAGGGAAATTTTTGCTTGAACATGCCCAACCACTAATAACATGAAATTTGGAACACATATAACAACTTAATACAAACACTTTGACAGAATTTTTTGACTTGATGATGCCACAGGTACCTGCTATGACGTCATCCGTAACAGTGACTTGGTCTGTAAAGTTTACTATATAAAATATGAAATCTGCCCTGTAATATTTCGTTTATTATTTCTATAAGTATTAATTACTTCTTTAAAAGACCAACAGATAATTTTAACAACATTTTTTATTTTCAAAAAAATTACCCCCTGTTAAGAATTAAGTAACCTCCGGAAAAATAACGTAAATATATATAAAAAAAAAATCGTAATACTAATTCTTAATAAAAGTTTGGAAAATTTACTTCCATAATCCTAAAGTGCCATGATCCTTAAAATTCACTAGCATTCAAAACTATTAGAAAAGGCTTACATAATATTTTTATCTTCTTCACTCATAACCGAATATCGGAGAAAAGGATCCAATTCGCAATGTTCGTTTTCAATAGACTAACAACTCACGCTATCAGTATTCTGTGAAATATATACATACAGTATCGATAGTACTAGCTAATTTGAACCGTAGATTTAGAATATTTTTTAATGTTTCATATTTTGTGAGACCCCGTTCAGTTAAAATAATAAGTGCACTTAGAGAATTTCTTTTTTTTAAAAAAAAGGCAAAAAATAAGTGTCCCAGAAAATTTTTAAATCGTTTTCAACAACCTTTTTGTTTTTGGGGAAGCTTTCTCTTCAAGTGTATCTATTTTTAGCCTAGTTATTCTAATGAGTTATATACATCGAACGAAACCGGTCTACAACTGACTTGTTTGTGTTTTTACCTCTTCACATCATACAGTCAATTATATTCTTCTATATAATCGATACATGACTCTTATATATGCTAACTGGTCTAGCAGTGATATCATTACACTGTCGGGTGATCGCACATATTGCGTTCATTTTTATTTCCACTCCACAAACGATGTGACTGTACCTTGAAAGACTTTCTCTTCATAGATTCTTGGCCATCACAGTCTAGTTGTCCTGATGAGTCCTGATATAGGACGAAACCGGTCTACAACCTTGACGTAAGCACACAACATTTACACTATATACGCTTTCTCAACTAACTGTAAATATTATTTTATTAAATCGATATTGCTTTGGTGCTCCTGGCGCATGATGTGGTCACCAACTTGCTGGAATAATCAGAATATCTTCTGTAACAAGTTGCACAACTAATGCTACAATGAAACGTTAAGGTGGTTGACATCAGAATTTAATTGCCCCAATTTGGGGATTTTTCCTATGATGGCCCCCATCAAAAATGCTGACTGATTGGGATACAGGGTCCATAGCAACAGGGACCTAAAACACAAAACCGCCTGTTTTAAGACTTGGAACTTTGTCAGTATGTATATCGAAGTAATATGCGTGCTAATTACCATTACAACCGTAACTGTAAGTTCACATTACGCATTTAACCTTGCTACTCTACTCGAAAGACAACTTTCTAATGCTTGGGTCTAATGGCACACTTTATACCATTAATACTATGAAATAATATTACGATATAGTAAGCACCAGTTTGAAGTGAATTTTATTGTTGATAAACATTTTTTATTTGTACAGTAGAAATAAACGTTCTAAAATTGGCCATGATAATCATATCGTTACTCATAATGGCCACTGCAAGATTGATTTCAACACATTTTCTAATGAACTGCGGTAGTAGCTATAAACAGACAGTTCACACTATCGATCACAACTCATAGAGTTTCATGACGAAAAATTAAATCCTTCTCAGATTTTCACAGAAATACAGCGCACAGCGAAGTACAATAGTTTAGATAGTTCGATTAAAATTCCTTCGAGATTCAATGTTGTGATAAATTTGTTCCTAGCCTTTTCTACACGTGCTACCTGTGTTGAAAGTCTGTGAAAAACGCTAATTTCTTCCGGGATATTGTACTAAAACCATAATATTAGTGTCATCTTTTGTTTGTGCTTTTTTAAAATCAAGAATGACAACGACACGAACAAGGAGAAGTGGATTGCACCATAATCGTATTTACTGTTGGATGTGTTTCTTTAAGTAATATTCGATATTCGAATTATAATATTCTACATGAGTACAAGAGTTCGTTGATTGTTGTATTAAAAATTATGTACCTTGCTATCTAATATATAGAACTGACATTGGTAACTTACTTGTTTTTGTATTATTCATTCTATCTTTACTGTTTCTTCCCCATTTCTTATGTGCTGATAACAAGGTGATATATCATGTGATGCCCGCATATCTGTTAAGACATAATATATCAATTTCATTACTTATATAACACATTGACAAACGACTATATCACCAAAGCGTGTTTGATATCAGAAATTTATTTCTTATTAGTTTTTTTTATGAACAGTGTGTAATTACCGAAATAATTATCATTGTAATGAGGATTATTGTCGTTAAATATTATTTTAATTACCTGCATTGTAAAACTACATCATTAGTAACGGTAATTAACGTCAATTAATCAGAACGTCATAGTCACAGTCTAATTTACTCATGGTCACTACTTTTTTTCGACTATGATTTAGTGCGCCCTCCATTTTGAACAAATTCAATGGGCGTTAAGGACGAGCTTGGCAATTTCAAAACCACAGTGAAAAGTGCTTTAACTGCTATTCCTGAAATTTCACTATTTCACTAGTGTTACGGGGTAAGATAAATGTACAATATAAATTTCACTATTTCACTAGTGTTACGGGGTAAGATAAATGTACAATAGCACTATATTCTGAAGATGTGTTTACAATAGACCTTTCACAAATATTGGCTGCTCAAAGTAAACTTGTTGCAATGTAATATAATTCCTTTTTGTGCAGTGCCATGCATTGCAATAAGTTCTACTTTAAGCAGCCAAAACCTCGTTTTCATGTTTGTGAACAGGTGAAATCTTTCCAGAAAATACAAATTAAATATCGCCTAAAAAACTCAAGCTGGATAAATTTAATTCCGGTGAAGTTTCTTACTTTGAGTAGTTGTATATAATTTCTCCCCAGGATATACGTTGTTGCATTGGGCTGCATGTTGGGGTCAACTGAATGTGGTAAAATATTTAGTAGATGATGCTGGTATAGATATAACACTAGCTAACGTTCATGGTGAAACAGCTAAACAAATTGCTGAAAGATATGGAAAAGATGAATGTATAGCTTATCTACACAAATCAGGTGATTCTCCATTGGTGGAAATAAGAGCAAATGATTAGTATGGAGGAGTGATTTTTGAACGTAATTTTTCAGGTTTCGTAGCCTAAAGCTATGTTGTAATATTACACCTCCACAGTGATTATTTCTTCTTTCCAGTGATTGCTTCTAGAAATCTATTCTTTTGGAGACAATTTTACGATAATAGAGAACATTTCAACCTCGTTCCCAGGGCGACCTCTTTAGCCTTGGGAACAAGATTGGAGAATATTGCGACTTATTTGAAAATAAAATGTTTAAATACATAAAGCGAGGCACTCAGCTAGCCTACGTAACTCTGGCAACATTCATTGTTTTGAAGTCTATGTTTTAACATCCTTGATATACTGCTTTAACTATACAAACTCGTTCTTGCAGTTTAACTATTCGTGTCACGTGACAAAATCAAATGGAACTATGGTACGAATTATACGTGGGGCTAGTAGTTAATAACAAGACTTATCATCTTCTCTCTTTACACTTTTATCTATAATAAAAAATAAGCATATTATAAGCATAAAAACAGGCTCAAAACAGGAAAAGAATAAGCATACCGAGGCGGCTGAGCTCAAAATACACTATGCTTATAAACAAAAAATGGTGTATGTCACGTTCTATTTAGGTGACTGGACACGTATCTTTGTACGTATGCCAGACTTGAGTTAGAGTCTATCAATCGGACAATAATTATGATGCTGAACAAGTGATAAAGATCTTTCTCTATCTTTTATATAGAACTACTGAAAGAACTTAATGACTTAGCAATTTCATATAAAGACATCATTGTTGATCCCGAGAAGAACATGGGCAAATTTACGAAAGAAGACAAAGTTCACGGTAACCGAAATTGTGATGAAAAACTAGATTGGATGGAACACAACAGAGACATTGCTAGTATTCAGCAAGTTTTAGATAAAACCAACGAATTAAAACAGCAGTTAAAAAATACTATGAGTAAGCTAGAAGAGTTGTAAATAAATTTCAGTGCGAATGATCTTAACCATCTCCGTATACGAACTGTGCATACGTTCTACAGTCGATCTGAGTGTTAGCTGTAAATAGAATATTTAATCAAATTATTACTCAGCATTTTCCTTTCTCTCCGTAGAAATACTAGACAGTAGGCACTAGGCTGCTAGGAACAGCAGAATTTGACGAGTTTGCAAAAAGACCTAAGATCCTAAGCCCTAAGTCTACTCGGATAAATATCAAGGGACCTCTAGTGGCCATTTTTCGTATTTACGTCTTACCTGTGGCTTGTATTGCTTGTTGAAATTCGTAAAATGTCTCATTATTTATGCGATCGGTTGTCTGAGAAAACAGTTTTTGGCGATTTCCGGTCAAAATAAGAATTTAGTTCGGTCGATTTTTACTTTTATGGCGAGAGAAATCTGTTTTCTTGAGTTTTTGCACCCTAAAATTTTATGAATCGTTGTTCCAGGCCCAAATTTCCACTTTTTGCAAATGCCAACTTAAAATTATGAAAATCGACAAAAAATATGGATTTTTGAAGCGTAAACTGTAGAACAACCCAAAATCCGCGCAAAAAGTGGAAATTATTTTACCGTGCAACCCCCGGATTACCTGAAAACGCGAATGATTTCTGAAATTCAGACAAGCAATTACATATATTTAATTTTTTACTGTCTTTCAACTGGTTTTCCGAAAAAGGTCCATTTTTAAGCCTGTATCCACCCTGTTAGAATCTCAGGATCTTGGAACAAATTCGAATTTTGATTTACTTTAGGAGCATTAACTTTCGCGGGCATTAACTTTCGCGGTTCCAAAAATCCGCGAAATTTTTGCATTTCGCGG
>JAULBZ010002320.1:0-19070 GCA_032360805.1 Neoturris breviconis | reverse complement strand
CCTCTGTGGAGGAGCATCTTTGGAGAATCATTTGCAGCCTTTTAGATGCAAATGAGCCTCCAAAGATGCTCCTCCACAGAGGAATGCCGTCGTGAATTCAGAGGCCTGATGGTTCTCAACTGAGATAGCAAACATGCCTTATATACAGAGTTAAAACATTCATTTGTTCGGACACTACACACTGGAGAGCTAAGAGACCCTCCAAAGATGCTCCTCCACAGAGGAATGTCCTTGTGAATTCAGAGGCCTGATGGTTCTAAACTGAGATGGCAAACACACCTTATACAGAGTTAAAACATTCATTTGTTCGGACACTACAAACTGGAGAGCTAAGAGACCTATTCACGAATACATGAAAAAGAGGCATCTGAAAAAAAAAGGTTGATTTCCACTGTGCAAAACATTTGCCGTGGAAGCCAAAAGAAGATATTCCATTGGGAGAAATTTATATACAAATGGAGCGTATAACATGTACTAAGAGAAATTTCTGCCAATGGAGTGTCTTCTTTTGGCTTTCACGGCAAATTTTCCACCTAGTGGATATCGACCTTAATGTTATCCACAGTGTTTGAATTAAGAGCAAATAATCACTGTGGGGGAGGGATTTTTGAGCATTGCCTCCACAATCAATTCTCCAGTGATTATTACTCTTATTTCAAAGACTGGAGCACCAAGTCAGCATTCCTGTATTTGATTGGTTCATTTGTGTTGAGGCACCATTCAATTGCTTGTTAGTTAACCCAGCAACATTTTTGGGGTACCTTCATGTAAATCACTTTCTGTTGGCATTGATTCTTCATTGAATTTATCAATTAGATCAGTTTTGTGTCTTCTTTGATGTTTACCACCCCTTGCAGAGGCACCATCATGTCTTCGACTATCTTTACCTCTTCCTCCTTTACCCATAAAAAAGTTTGCTTTACACTTTCTATAAGGTGAAACTAAGACATTAACAACACAGATCATTAGATCATTTCCAATTCAGAAAATTTTCCGCAGTACAGAAACGGAACAAAAATTTCTACCAATGAAATATCTATAATTTCTTTCTACGCATGCAAATTTTCCGTTTCGTTTCCTATTCCGCGGAAAATATTCTGAAGTTGAAAGCGACTTTTACATTTTGTTGGGAACAGCGGGTGAAATAAGAGCAAATAATCACTCTGGAGGAGTGATTTTGAGCATAGCATCAGACATTATAGCCTGACGCTATACTAAAATTCACTCCTCCATAGAGATTTATATCTTATTTCGAACACAGGGTAATACATCAGATTTTAATATGCTACAGACAGGACCTATGGAGCTCTCACACTATCAGTATAATTTCAGCTTGTACGTAGCTGTACTCAAGCCTCAACATAACGGTCAGACATCACATTTTTGAGTAGAGCTTTCAGATTTGAAATACTGTAAGTACGCTTGGAATAGGAGCAAAATACTCAATGAGTAGAGATCTTTGAACATCAAATATCTCTCCTCCACAGTGATAATTTGCTTTTATTTCGAACAATTTATTATTCCGGTTTTATAACGGGAACAGGCAATCAGTAAAATATAAAAAGAAACCAAGATAGTATTAGACAAAAGAGAATAGGGGACCGTTTCAAAAATGAAATCTCCAGGGAAGGGTGAGTCAATGAAACCAAATCCATTGCAAGCTCATTGACCTAATACACTTCTACACAGATTCATTTTCGAATATTGCCAATTTTAGTTGATTTTAACCCTAACCAAAACGTTTTGAGATGATCCCTAAGCATTTTAGTAAAAATGTATCACTGATGTATATAAAATTTGCTACTCCATCCCTCAAAATAACAATCAGACAACACCTGTGGAGGGGTGTTTTTGAGTACAGTTTTCAGCTTTGATGTTAAAAAACACTCATTTACAGGTGATATCTGTTATTGTGAGGCTTGTTACTCTGTAGAAATGAATGAAGTGCTTAATCAAGACTCTTCTCCATGGAGACTCTACTTTATATCTTCTATGATTTTGAGCACTCAATCAACAAATAAAGAGAACCGTGGAGGGGTGATTTTGTAAGAAAGCTTCAAACTACAAAGCCTGAAGCTATGCTCAAATATTCATTCTCCACGATGATTATTTCCTCTTATTTTGAGTAGGATAAAGAAAAGAAACAAAATAAAAACATGGTATTATAAAGTTATGTATTTTTTTGTAGAAACAAGAATTTTTGTTTTGAAAAGTGCAAACGAAAAATGTACAAAATCTTTACTGATAATCGTAAACAAAAAATTACACAAGTCAAAATAAGTGCAAACAGCTCGTCATCACTGTGGAGGAGATTTTGGCTGAAAATATTCTGAAAAATCTCTCCTCTACAGTGATGACCGACTGTTATTTCAAGCCCTGAAACAGTATCAGTGGAGAAGATCACAAGCCTTAAAGTAAAGATCTGATCAATTGATCATTGGTAGTGATTAAAATAACAACAAAAAATCATTGTGGAGGAGAAACGTTTGAGCTTCAGCTTAGAAAGCCTAAAGTTATATTCAAAAGTCCCTCGTCCACAGTGATCATTTATTCTTATTTCGACAACTGTGACATACATAACATCCTCCTTCAGAGATACAACTTATTTTGATTCTTGTATTGTGTGTAATTTTACGGCCAGTTTCGTAACTATATTTAAATTTCTAAATCACAAAATTCTTTTTAAAATATGCACATAAGTAATTACAACAAAATAAATGTAGTTAACCCGAATGCGTAAGGGACCATCTCCAAAATTCGTTCTCAGCGGAAGTGTGCTGAATCAATGATCTTGTAATTGCAAGCTCATTGACTTAACACTTCTCAAATTTTTTCAAAACTAGTAAAATATACTGCTTTTTGAAACGAGTTTTAGAGATGGCTCCTAAAACTAAATAAACACAAACTTGTATCAAGCCTGTATGCATGCCTACGATCATAGACCTTTATTGTTTAGCTCAGTCTATGGACAAAACGTCATATTTTCAGTTATAAGTCTCGGTTTGCAAAAATATAAGCAAAGAATTAAACCAATCAGCTTTGTCCATTTCTACAGTTTTTGTCAATATTCGTTTGAAGATGTTATCCTGAAAATCCTGGAAATTTTTTAAACTGAAAATGTGACATTCGTGCATAGGTAGAGATACAGCAAGGACTATTAACGTTATGTAGAGAATAATTTCTAACACAAATATAAAAAAAATATATCTCCTCGTTCTGTTTACACAGGTTAAAATAACTGCAAGTTATCATTGTGGAGGAGAGATCTCTGAAAAATCTCTCCTCCACAAAGATGACAGGTAGTTATTTTAACCCCTGGTTTAAAATTATTCATTGTCTGTGGAAAAGAGTGTGAAGTTCATGATTTTGAAACTGATTGGTTTAAACCTAGGAATAAGCCGACCAAATTAAATAATTTAAACACCTTCCTTGGCATATGCTGTGAAATATAGCATTCTGAAAAATAGAAAATTGGGCAGATTAAACCTAATGTGATTTCAGTGACATCGTTTTACGTGTTCAGTTCATCCATGAAAAGATTTTCAACCCTCTCCCTCAGCATATTTTAATCGTAGTGTTTATCGTTTTATCCAATTAACTAATTAAAAGCTAATTAAATAATCAAACATGTGAGTAATACAGAACAAAAGTTACTGTGGAGGAGTGATATTTGAGCTTAGCTTCAGGCATTGAAAGCTATGTGCTCAAAAACGATTCCTCCACAGTGATTTTTAGCTGTCTATTCGAGCATGGAAAGATAATATTCTTTAGAAAATATTGATATAGTGAAGTTCACGCCTGAAGTTATGCTCAAAAAACCTTCCTTCAGGGATGTATCAGCATGGCTTCAGGCTACGAAGCCTCAAGTTATGCTGAAAAATCCCTCCTCCAGAGTGATTATTTGCTCTTATTAGAAACACAGACATTGACTATTTATTCTAATTTTGAGCAATGAAGTAGCGCTTAGTGATGCAATTGATACAAATTTTTAACCTGTACAGATTAATAGAAAAAATAGGAGTATCAAACAGAAGAAAGTGTCTTAGGAGTTTTCCTGTATTAATGTACGAAATAAGAGTAAATAATCACAGTGGAGGAGGCATTTTTGAGCATTTCTGCAGGTTTTATGCCTGAAGCAATGCTCAAAAATCCCTCCACCATAGTAATTATTTACTCTTATTTCAAACACTGTATGTGTATGTGTAACAAGATATGAAAAGTCTCAGATCAAAGCAAGTGTTAATACGATCTGCAATGGAGAGTATCAATTTAACAATCTTAAAGTTAATTGGCTTGTTAGATCTTGCTTACAGCTACCTCTCCAACTAGAGAATATTTAGGGAATTTAAATAAAAAATTGAACTAACCCAGCCAGCAAAAACCTGTTCAAAGTCAGAAAAATAACATTAGAACTTTAAACAGGTTTTTGCCAGCTGGGAACTAGCCTGAAAATAATTTTCGAACATGACCTGTGGAGGAGTGTTATCGAGAATAGTTTTCTATATTAAAAAATAGCTCCACCACAACTAATGTCCAGTAGTTATTTTTTGGGCTTCTACTCATAAAACGAGTGTACATCCTATAAACAGACATGTCACTCATTTTTATACATCAGGCCTAAAAATACAGTGTCTGAAAATTAGCCCCAGAATTCACTCAGAGGCCAAAATTTAGGCCCGAGCCTAAAGAGTGGCATGTCCATATAAAGAATATCAAAACTAGTATAACCAGTAAAAAAAATTCTCCAGGGATAATTTGTTTGCGAGAAAGAGAAAGAAGCAAAAATATACTTTAGAACATTAACTATTAACAGTATAGTAACATAATAGTGTTCAAAATAAGAGAAAATCATCACTGTGGAAAAGGGATTTATGAGCATAATTCTAGGCTTTGTATCCTAAAGCTATATTCAAAAATCACTCCTTCACAGTAATTATCTGCCCTTATATTCAACGCTGCATAATATAGAAATGATCTGTTAAAACAGACAGCTAACGCTAAAGCAAAAGCCAAAAGAAAACGATTCAATGGTCGAAATTGACGTCACAAGCTGTGTGACAACAATTTCTTCCACAGGAAGGTCTTTTTGCTTTCACACAAAATCTTTTGCCTATTGGAAATCCAACTTAACAGCATCAGCAAGATAAAATACATTAAAACTATGAATATTAGCCTGATTCTCACTTTTCAAGAGAAAAAAATTATAAACGAAGATGTGTCTAGATCCAGCCAGCATACAATTATCTTAGCAATGTCCAGAACACATAGGATGTAAAGAGCCATCTCCAAAATACGTTTAAAAAAGCAGATGTTTTAGCAAAAGAAATCAAAATCAATAAATTTGAGAAAACTTAATCTACAAAAAAGAGTGTTAATTCAACGAGCTTGCAATTGATTAGTTGCTTCGGAAACCAATCAATTGCAAGATAGTTGATCTAGCACTCTTCTCCTGGGAACAAATTTTGGATACAGTCCCTAAATAGATGTTTTTTCGACATTGGTTAGATATTGGTTACTATGCTCACTGTGAAGAGACAATTGCAAAATACAAGTTTCCAAATAGCTACAGCTAATTACAGCGGAGAAGAGAATTATTAATGTACGTGGTAATTTGATGAGGCGATGCATTAATAACACACTCCTCCAAGCCCATTTGTAGTTAATTAGAAGCCTGTAATAAATTACTAAATTCAAGCCTCAAAATAATGGTTGGACATCACCTGTGGAGGAGTGTTAACTTTGAAACTGAAAACTGTAGTTAAAAATACTCATCTACAGGTGATGTTTGACCGTTATTTTTAAGCTTGTAAACTTAATATTCTGTTCCCTCTAAGTCAAATAAAGAAACAAATCCATCCTGAGGTCGAGGACTGCTACCATAAATTGAAGTCTGGTTTCTAGTGCTGCTTCCATATAAGGAATTATTAGGAATCATATTCACATTCATATCCAAGATACCGCCGGAGGTATTCGAGAGATTAGAGTATGATCCACTATGATTTAAGTCTTTTGTTTGAATAGGTTGATAATGTAAACCTGGCGGTGAAGTCGATTCCATGTTTAAATCTAACCAGTTCAATGAGGTATTCTGTGCACTGGAAGAAGAAAAATTGTCTAAGTCCATATTTAAATTTTCATCTCCGATACTCATAGGTGACATGGCCCCATATTCGAGCTTCATATAACCAGTTGTGGTATTACCATAAGGAGAGTTCGATAAACTTTGATAACTGTCAGCATTTTGAAGCCGTGGTATATTTCCTGTGCTAGACGAATGATTCAAATTACCGTAGCTACCAGATTGTTGGTTTTGCAATAGGTTTGACATACTTCCACCTAAACTATTAGTACCCAGACTTCCACATGGTGTTGATAAATAATTTGGAGTAGGACTAGTACTTCGAAGGACATTGATATTTTCAGGAACAGATGAAAATTTTACAGGTTGATTGTTTACGTTAAGGAATTTATTATTGATTTGATCTTTTGATTGCTTTGGACTATCATAAACACATGAGTTGTATGAAGGAGGATTTTCGGATTTCGTAAAAAGTATAGTAGAAGGTGGTACAGGAGAGCCAATGCTTGCTGGTGATGGTGTAGAAAGTTCTAGAACAAAGAGAAAACAAGAATGACTACAAAGATTACTCTACAGTGATTACATACTCTTATTTCGACGATTGTCATAGCAAAAAGATCAATGACGCTAGAACAACTTCTAATGACGTCAAATGATGTTGTTCTAGCATCTTTACTGCGGACTAATGCAAATAATCACTGTGGAGGAAGGATTTTCAGGTATTACTTCAGGCTTTCCAGTCTAAAACAATGCTAAAAAATCACTCCTCCACAGTGATTATTTGCTCTAATTTCAAACACTGCCACTGTGTAAATACCGTTCCTTAGCAGATAAGCCCTTGTATTGTTTTTTTAATGTTCTAAGCCACAAAAAAACACAGTAGGTCTTACAAACAGATCGAGGGCTTACATAAGGAGAAATACAGTACATAGCAAGCCTTAAAATAACAGTCGGACATCACCTGCGGAGGAGTGTTTTGAGTAACTCAAAAAATAATTCTCTACAAGTGATGTTAATGTTCACAAAAAATTCATTTGGAAGAAGCCAGCCAACTTCAAGAGTGCAAATATTCACTGGAAAGGAGGGGTTTTTAAGCCTAGTTACAGGATTTATAGCCTGAAGCAATGCTAAAAAATACTCTTCCACAGTGATTATATGCTTTTGTTTCGAACACTGTGCACATTTTAACATTTTTCGGGATCTTCAATATTTTCTGTTACAATAATATGTAAATTTCGACCAATATTACGATATATACAAAACTAAAAAACTAGCAATTTTATTATATGAATGCGATTTAAATATTTTTCACTCCCCTCTCCTTAGTGTAGAAAATGAATAAAATATTACAGGGTCTAAGAATTACAAATAGATCAAAATAACTACCTCCCAGAATATCCATGATGTCATCATAGTTCTCAGGAGATTTAGTAATTTCTGAAGAACCAACCTAAAGATAAACTATGTGTAAGGATATGTAAAAAAAACTACTACTATCGCAAAGTTGATAGTGGAGGACAGCTTTTTTAATATACCCAGCCGCTATTTTGCTGACTTTGAACAGGTTTTTTGCCGGCTAGGTACTGTCCAACAGTTATTATCATTTGCAGAAAAAAATCAGTAATTGAAAATAATGTTCAGACATCACCTGAGGAGTTATTTTGAGTCTTGCAATTGTTTCTTGTTTCCTGACTAATGATTTATTGCGCATAAATTCAGTGTTTTTGCTAGAATAGTTCACCAAACTTAAGAAAGGGTAACAAATGTCTGACTTATTTTATCAAGATTATCAGCCTAACAGATTATTGGTGGAAATTTCAACTCAAAATAGAACAACGAAGAAGTGTGTTGTCAATGAGCTTGTTCTTGATTGGTTCATACATTACAAAGAAACCAATCAACTGCAAGGTAGGGTTAAATAAAATTCTCACTTGCACAAAATCAGTGCATTTAAAAACGTTTGTCAACAGTGGTGACAGAAATACTCACTTTTCCTCCAGTCTGCTGGCGTTGAGGAAATAGTGTGCTGGACAATGTTGGATGGGAACCACTTGTTCGAATTGAATCAAAAGGTGGTGAGGTAACCATTGAATTGTGTGTTAAATTTGAGTTCTTATCAATACCATTTATCATTCTTTGCTGTGAAATTCCATCACCATAACTTTGTGATCTTTTATAATGATTTGCTGGCTCAGATGAAGTACGTCCCCTGAACTGTTGCTGCATATCCAAACTGGTAGTATTAGTTAACCGAGTATGGTTGTTAATGTTTGTCTCGCTACCAGCTAATTGACCTATATCAATCTGTGTGTCATTTATGACATAATTTGTACTAAATTGAGCTGCCGGCAATGATTGAGATAGATGTGTCATTGCGCTTGGGTTTTGTTGCGCAAAATACTGTCCTTGAAAGTTTTGCTGCATGTGTTGTATTTCTGCCTTATGCCTTTCATGTTGCATCAATGCTGCCCTTTGAATAGTTGGGCCTTGATGCAAGACAATGGTAGGTGACGGTTGTTGTGCTGGAGGTGTTAAATGGAATTGTATTTGTGATGGAGATTGTTGAATTGTGCCACCATGTGCCGTATCAGATACTGTCTCTTGTATAGTCATTACACGTGGTTGAGTAACTGCAACAACTGGTTGAATGTTAACATGTTCCATGTGTAGCGGTGACATCGAAGGTCTATCTAACACTTGGTATTGCATTACATTATGTGACGACTGTGGTACCGCTTGAACAACTTGATACGTTTGACCAGTAGCATCAGTTGCATAGGTAGTAACCTGCATCACTGTTGTTGCTGGAGGAATTTCGATGCCTGTAGACGTTGGAGACGTTACTTTCTGCATGTCATTTAGACCGCCAGAATAACTAAAATCTGATGGAGAAGCATTACCTTCTTGAAAAGCAATTAAGCGATCAATTAATTTTGCTTTAGAACCTGATACAAGTAGACCCCTCTGTTTTAATTGAGCTCTTAATTCAATCACTCTTAGTTCATCTAATTTTCTAATTTCTAAAGATTTAAGAACAGGAGGTTCTACCATTGTTTTATCTTTGCTCATGACATTTTCGATTTCTTCAGTGACAGCTTCCATGGAATTTGTATTGCCTTGTAAAGCGTTCATCATGGCATTCTGCTGCATAACTTGCAAACGTAAATAAAGAGTCTGTTGCTCTAACAATCGTTGGTAGCGTTCATCAACTTCGTTATCTACTGGTGCCTCAGGCATATCCGGTGGTCGACATTCGTGAAATTTTAACTTCTTTACTTTAGGCTTTGCTTGTCTGGTTTTCTTACTTACAGAGCGTATAAGTTTCTCATTTTCTTTTTGAGATAGCGAAAAGTTTTGCGAGATTGTTAATTTACTAATATTTGGTTCACTTGAAATATGACGGACCAGTCTCTGGTGTTTATAAGATTCAGAGAACGGATCAGTTTGTTGTGGTGGTGAAGGAGACACAGTAAATGTATCCACATGAGTATCAAGTTCTGTAACTGAAGATGGCTCTCCGGCTGATGAAGATGGAGATAAAGTATTTTCAATATTCTCAATAGCATTTTGAATGGGTGACTCAACCGGTAGGATACGCTCTTGAATTAATTCAATAGGACCAGGTCGTGCTAATAAATGTTCGTTTAAATGATCAGCAATTTTTTGACGTTCTAATTTTCCAAGACTATCAAGCAAACTAGGATCAACACGATGATCTAAACAGATGAAAGAGGGTGTTTATATATCAACAAATTTACAAATCATCTCTGCTGTGAAGGAATCAACTAGCAAGATCAACCAGTGGTTGAAATAAGTGTATAATAATCATGGTGGAGGAGATATTTGTGTATAGCTCTTGGCTTTGTAGCACTTCTCCAGTGATAATTTGCTGTTACTTCAACAATTCTAGCATCATTACTGCAGACTTTGAACAAGTTTTTGCCCACTGAGTGGTTTCTTTAATTGTTACAAAATACACATTATTGTTTATATAAGAACATTGCTCATTACATTAAGCCTCATATTTCGAAAGAAACATAAGAACATACTGAGAACAATCCAGAGCTCGAAATAACAGCCGTTCATCACTGTGGAGGAGAGATTTTTCAGAATATTTTCAGCCAAGTTGGCTGAAAATATTCTGAAAAATCTCTACTCCACAGTGATGAACGGCTGTTATTTCGAGCCCTGACAATCCAACCTGAGAATTTTATGGAATTTGTGACACTAAACCCAAGAAATAACAGATCGTTGCACAGTTGTTTTAAGATAGTTAACACAAAATTTCTTTATCTCAAGATATTGAACATTCATTATTGCAAAATCAAAACATAGATATTCAAGAACACTTGAGTCTACAAGCCTCAAGATAACAGTCAGACTTTGCAGCTGAAAACTGTACTCAAAAACACTGCTCCACAGGTGATGTCCGGTTATTATCTTGAGTCTTAAGTTTCGGAAAAGCTAAAAACATCCTAACCTGTGAAAGAAATATTACTCGTTCTTATAATACTATGCATAAAGAGAACAGAAGTGGAAATCAGAGAAAATAATCAGAAAATAATCACTGTGGAGGAGTACTTTTTGAAGCATAGCTTCAGGCAACAAAGTGATCATTGGAAAAGCACATAATACAAGTATTGAAAGTTTGTACAATCACTAGAGTACCAAGTGGGCAAAAATTAATTCAAAGTATCTTTTTGCCCACTGGTTAAGTTTATAAAATCAGTGGTCAATATAAGAGCAAATAATCACTGTGAAGGAGGGATAGGCTTTGTAGCTCCTCTGCATTGATTATTTACTCTTATTTCGACCACTGTAAAATACTTCCTTCTAAAATTAAGAAGACCGACTCAAAAAGATACTTGCGATTGATTGGATTCTTCCTATAGAGAAGCCAATCAAATACAAGTTCATCACGCTCTCATCCACAATGTTATTTCAACACTTACTATGTCTATATTTGTGTACAAAATGGTGGTGGACCTGTTTCTTAATACAACCTACTGCCATTTTATCTGACGAACTAAAATAACTAATTATTTTATAAACATCTTTTAGTTAGATCTAACCAATATCATTATCGTAAACAATGACTTTATTAATTCTTTCAAAATATTTAATTCATCACAATCTGTTTTATTACATCAATAAACAACCTCAGGTGATTGTCTGTTATCGACATGTTAATTATTACCAGAATAGGGATAAGCCAATAAAATTGTTTTACGCACATACATATTTTTTATACATACACTTTATATCTGTGTTTATTAAAACAAATTACGTAGTATTTTAAACTTTTTAACTCTCTTTTGTAAGGTAATAATGACGAGACTGATACTCTTCACAATGAATTATATATTATTTTCTTTCAATGAACATTATCAAATTTTCAAATATTGTTAGGTAGTTTAGCATAATAACAAACGGAGACATCAAAATATGAATAACATGGTTTTATTCACAAATACCTCTATGGTTCAGTCATACCCAAGTAGGCAAAAACTTGTTCAAAGTCCCCAGTAAAGATGCTAGTACAAGGTCTTCAACATTGTTCTAGTGTCTTTACTGCTGACTTTGAACAAGTATTTTCCACTGGAGTAGTATGTATTGTTTTCATGTTGTCATGGATAAGTTCAAAATTAAGCACTAACTAACTTATGAGAGGGGTACAAAACTGCAGCTACGAAAAGCTTTAAATATTCCTATATATAATATTGGTAAGACATCAAGGCAGTGATTAAAATAAGAGCAATAATCACTGTGGAGGAGTGATCTTTGTAGCCTGAAACTATACTCAAAAATCCCACCTCCACAGTGATCATCACTATTCACTATTTCATAAAGCTAGTAATATTTCCAAATTGTTCCGCTTATAAATAATCAGGATGTTCTTAATTAGAGTATGTTTCGTGCTTTCATGTAGATTGATGACACAAGGAAAATCTATGGCAACAAAGCCTTTGACACCAGACAAGTTAATTAATATCCGTAACTCAGAGCAGCAATATCAATGTTCAAGTTATTACCTTATCTTTATGCATATGCTATTATCACATGCTAGTATGAGCTTAAATAATATCATAATTGCACGAAGGCAGAGGAGATAATTATATATTATTGCTTTCACACAGATCAAAACAAGTCGAAATAAGAGTCCTGAAGCTATGTTAAAGATTCACTCAACCACAGCAATAATTTTTGGTCTACTTCCAATCCCTGCAAACGTAAGTTTTTTGAAAAAAGAGCAAAATAATCACCGTGGAAGAGGGATTTTTGAACATAGCTTCAGGCTTTCTAGCCTATTTCCAATTTAAGTTTCATTTCAAAAACTAAATAGATTTTACTTGGCACATGAATTACGTAAATGGGAAAATGATACTACACAACCTCAAAGGAAACGGATGTAAATGGCTAACTATAAAAATTTTGCAATTCATTGAAACTCCTGCGATTATAGATAATTAAAATCTTTTTTACAAACATTAAAAAGTTCATTAATTAGTAATTGGGGTCGTGTGCATTAATTAACAATAAAGGGAAAAGTCTCTAAATATTTTTCAAAAGCTATCGCTTCGGTGTACCTGAATTATCTAAACCAGGAGTTCAAATAACTACTGTTCATCACTGTGGAGGAGAGATTTTTCAGAATATTTTTAGCTAATTCCTTTTCAACTAATTCCTTTTCAGCTAATTCCCGTTCAGCTTTTAAGCTGAACACTATACTCCTACACAGGTGATGTCTTTACAACACTACTATAATAAACATAACAATCAATAAATTTAAGAAAAAGTAAATTTTGACAGAGCATAGCCATGTTTGAAATAAGAACATATAATCACTGTGAAGGAGAATTTTTTTAGCATTGCTTGACGTTTTCTAACCTGAAGTAATGCTCAAAAGTCACTCCTCCACAGTGATTATTTGCTCTTATTTCAATAACTGCATGAACTGATTCTTAACCTAAGGATTATCCCTTAATGGTGAGTCAGAGATCAGGTAATTAAATACATACAATCAGTATGGTCTGAACAGTATCAACTTATAGAATGGCGTAAAGTCATTTACCTTGAATGAAGAAGTCAATTTTAATATCGTTGATTTAGAGTGCCATGAGAATTTCACCATATCACACTGTGTTAACAATTTTAAAGATGCTTATGCTGACTTAAGAGCTCTTGTGTTAATCTATCACGGATGGTCATCTTTAAGACGGTTGGTGCGTGGATCATGACAATACAAAAAGGGTTTTTGTATAAAGAAATTATACAAACTAATTAAACAGTATGTAGATATATTGTTCAATGAATATTGTCAGTTTGGCACATTTATGCAATCCTTCTTATTACTGGTTATTATCAAGTAATTAAAATTGAATCATATCCATGTAAAGATTCTTATCATCACTATTCAGACATACAGACGTTGTATTGTGTATGATGTGTATGATGTGTACGATGCTTCATATATTTCATGTTGTGTTTATCTCTAAAGATGTTGTCAAGAAATCACATGAATGAAACACAAAACTTTTTTCATTTAAAATAGATAATGAAAGGTTAAATCAAAATCCTGAGGAAGGTATTGTAGATTGATGCAAGTTTTTCAAATAAAGTTTGAACGAACAAAAATCACAGCTAACTTTTAACATAATTTTTAACAAAATATTAAGGTGGTTTTTCTGACACATTTCACAAATATCTCCTTCCAACTATTTTTCAGATAATAATATTTGAAATACAACCTTTTACCTTTGAAAGTTCTCCTCCTAACTAACTTTTCCAGGGGCAGCATTATTTTTACATGTTCAATGCAATTCTCCAACCAAAAATAAGCTTAAAGGTTAAAATTTCAGGTCATTACAACCTTTCAAACATGAGATATCCTAATTTAAAGTTTCACGTTTTAATGTTAAAGATTGTAGCTCGAGTGACATCGTACCCGAAGTGTTCTGAATAAAAACATTTCATACACATAAACTAGAACGAAGCACAGATGTTACTAATTTCTTATGCTGTTATTTTTATATCAAATTGACTGAAAATATTCTAGAAATATCTCCTCCACTGTGATAATCAACACTGTGATAACAGTTATTTTAACCCCTGAATACAGTTTAAATGTAAAAACTTGACTTGCTGGATAGTCATGCTCTACTCTAGAAATGCTAATCAATTTGAAATAAGAGCAAATAATCACTGTGGCAGAGGGATTTTTTTAGCATAACTTCAGGCTATAATTTGAACAGTGCTAATTTTGATGATTCATAATGATTCCTAATACAGTTACACATAGTCATCAAGAGTCATAAAAAACCAAAGCTAAATATCTACAGAGAAGAGATAAGAAGTATTGAGTCAACGGATTGAATTGGTTTCGTTGTACCAATGAGTTCAATCTACTAAAAGGTTGTTCACAAAAAAATGATCCTTAACATATTTTTTTAGTCCAATTTATCTGATTTTATGTTCTTTAAAAATTGATCAAAACAAAATTAATTTGCTGACAGCCCATAATTTGTTTGTTGATTTACTCTTTGATTCATTATTTTCAAAACAATCCATTCATGATGTCATCATAGCGCAAACTGTTACAAATTTTATTCCTTAATAATAAACAGTTATCAGCTGGATATTTTTTCATTTCCAACAACAAAGCTATTTTTAACTACTATTTTTAACTATAGATTGAGACCGTTTGGACCGTAAATAATCCAAACGTCATCTAGACTTAATATCACTTAATATCAAGGATCAAACACTAGTATCAAGGCTTAAGCACTATCAATGATAGAGGTGATTACTTTTCCTTTGAGGCTGTTTTCCACTTCAGAAAATTTTCTGCGGAACGGAAACGGAATGGAAAATGGGCACACATGTGATGCCAATTTCTACTAATGGAATGTCTATAATTTCTTTCTACGCATGCGCATTTTCCACATTTTCCATTCCGTGAAAAACTTTCTGAAGTGGAGAAAGAGCTTTACAGTTTTAAAACAATGACCAATCCAGTGTTTGCAATAATAAGAATGACAAAAATTATATTCAACACACATTATTCTTTAGCTTTTGCATTCATCTGAAGGCATAGTACAAGACTGAGTAAATGCGTTTTACAGGTTTAAATAGTAAAATAAAAACTAGAATAGTAATTAAAATAGTTTTAAGGACTTTATCATCCTGTTAAGAGTAGAGTGATCTCAGGAAAAAAATAAGCTTTCCTTAATTAAAAGTCTGCATAGTTGCGAGATAATCGTCGGACATCACCCTATGGAGGAGTGCGCAGTTTTCAACTTGCAACTTATCTTGAGGATTATAGTTGGTACATTTTACGTCCTGGTTATAACTTTAGATAATATAAAAATATAATCTGCAAACAAAGTGAGATGAGATGAAATCTGGACGCACCTGATAAAAAATAAGCTTTCCTTAATTAAAAGTCTGCATAGTTGCAAGATAGCGGTCTTACATCACCTATGGAGGAGTGTGCGGTTTTCAACTTGCAACTTATCTTGAGAATTATAGTTGGTACATTTTACGTCCTGGTTATAAATTTAGATGATATAAAAATATAATCTGCAAACAAAGTGAGATGAGATGAAATTTGGACGCACCTGATAAAATATGTCGTTGTATAAGTTGTTGCCGACTAGGTCTAGCTCTGATTTTCTTTGTCAGATAATCTCCAGTCTAAAAGAAAGAACACAGTAACAACAGTGTTTGAAATATGAACAAATAAAGCACTGTGGAGGAGGGATTGAAATGGAAGGGAATCAGATTTTGGAAATTTGCCTGCTTGGTGGGAATGGTAAAATTTCCTCTCCTTGAGGGATTAGGTTTATTTTGTGGGGGATATATTTCCTTGGGAGGAATGGTGGTTTAGAGCAGCCTAAATTGTCGATACCTTATACCATATGCTCTTATTATATAAAACATCCCTTTGTTTATCTCATCATAAGTGGAAAACTCAAAGATCTCCCATCCCACAAGTGCAAATACAGTGTCTAAGATTTCATTGTAAATTGATGTCGCTTTAACGTTGTGTCAGCAAGAACTGGTTTTGATTTGTTTGGCAGTTCATTGGACTAATAATCGTACACTTTTCAAGTGTTTTGTTAATATTGTTAAACTTATTTAGAAATATGGAAAAAACAAACCTTTATTCGTTCCAGTATGTGAGCTTTGTCGTGAATAGATGGTGCAGCAGAATTAGCTGTAAAAAAAAGAAAGAAGAAAAGTAATGATAAAGCTTTGCACTTGGAGTGTCCGATAACAATAGTGAGGACCTTTTGCAATGAACTGGAAATATTATTAAAAGTAGATGATGTAGATGATTGAGTAGCAAAACATACAACAGTGTGAAACCTGCCTTGCCTGCTTATGATAGGATGGAATTATGAAAACCTCATTTTAACATATTTTTAGCACAAATTGGAAATAACTGCATTTGGAGAGTATGGAATGCATGAATTGAATCAAGAGTAAATAATCACTATGGAGGAAATATTTTTGAGCATAGCTTGAAGCTAGGCTAAAATCACGGTGATTATTTGCCCTTATCTTGATCCCTGGAATGCAAAAAAGTTTTTAAAAAAAATTACTGCAGAGGGGCGGCTTTTAAGCATTGCTTTGCAAACCTGTTCAAATATCTCTCCTCCACAGTGATTATTTTAAGTTATTTCGAATAATCTTTAGCTTTAACAGGCTTAAATCAAACATAAATTGATAGTCAAAAACAAACAAAAGGGACATACACAGTGTTAGACAAACATTGCAAAAGATACCCACAAAAATAAATGATATATTTACTTTGATTACCTTTCTTGACAGAATTAGGAAAGTTCTGGCAAGCTAAGCTAGATTGGAAAATTCTCATAACTGCAAGGAGTCTGTTTATCATGTTACAGTATACTAAATATTTTACTCTGTAAAGAAATACATATATCATGACTGGAACTAAATTTAATGGTTTTCTTCATGGAAAAAAACAAATTACACAGAAAACAGGCTTTTATTTTAAAATCGAAAGTTCATACAATTCATAAGTAGCTATCTCCAAAATTCATTTCAAAAAGCACATAATATTTTAGCAGCTTAAAGAGGTTACAATCAATAAATTTGAGAAAAATTAATCTATGAAGAAGAGTGTTAAGTCAACGAGCTTGTAATTAATTGGTTTATTGGGCACAAAGAAACCAATCAATGGCAAGCTCGTTGATTCAGCACTCTTCCCCTGGGATCAAATTTTGGAGAAGGTTACATTATATATCCCGAAATAAAGACAAATAATCACTGCTACAAAGCCTGAAGCTATGCTCAAAAATCTTTCCTCCACAGTGATTATTAAAATGTATGAAAGTACTAAGCGAGCAATTTAAACTGACAACACTAGAAATAAGATTACTGTGGAATCTTAAAAATGAATCTGTGCAGAAATGTGTTACATCAATGATAATAATAAGACGGTCTCTCCTCAACAGATTTTATTTTTGAGACAGTCCTTTTTCTTAACTTCTGTGTTGCAACATTCTGCACAATTAAAAATAATAATAAAAAAGTTGCATTTTCCAAGTTTACCTAACCTTCCATTGTGCACATGTTACGAACCCCTTCATTTATAACGGTACAGTTTTTCTACGCTACACATAACAAACTGAACCATTGACCGAGTTAGTAAAGGTCATAGACACCATCAAAAAGTGCTTGGTAAAGACTTGCTCTAGACTCTAGACTTGCTCTAGACTTTGAACAAGTTTTTGCCTACTGGGTGAGAAATCCTAATGCATAAAGATAAATGTTAATCCTACATAGAAATTTTAAAAGAAACATTTTGTTATTAACATATATGTGTCTGATATGAATCTAATTAGATAATACAAAGATTATAAATAAAATAAATGGCATACTGATAAAGCCAAAACACAGATAAAGTCATAATTGTACCATCGGTTACGAATGGTAAATGAAATAATTAGTTCTATATTCAACACAATATAAAACAATTTCAATGGATTAGGATTTTTAATACTGAACCGTTTTTATTTAAGCATGGGGTATATCACGAATTACAATAAAAAATGTCCAAGCTTGAAAATAACTGCTGGACATCACCTGCAGAGGAGTTTTTTTAGTACAGCTAAAAACTGTCTCAAAAACGCTCCTCCACAGGTGATGATCAACAGTTATTTTGAGACTTGTATATCTTTACTGAACGAGTCTGAAAAAAACACTAGATATCACCTGTGGAGGAGCATTTTTTGAGTATATGAAACACTCATCCACAGGTAATCTTCAAGAGTTATCTTCAGGCTTACTGAAATTGTTTTTAAAGAAAGGGACCGTCTCAAAAATAAAATCTACTGGGGAGAGTACTGAGTCAATGACCTTGCAATGGATTAGTTTCTTCGTACCGAAGAGATTAATCCATTGCAAGCTCATTGACCTAACACACTTCTGAACATATTGATTTTTGTCATTTTTGGTACTTTACAATAGAAGAATTGAGTGGAATGAATGTTTGCTCATACAGAATGTATGAAGCCATGTTTTGAGAAACGTAAAAGAGAGATATTTTCTCATCATGATTATCCAACTATCTCCAGGTCTATGTAATGCTAAGAAAGCAAACAAAAGCTGTGATACAGCAAACAGAACTGGAATAGATAAATATAACTTATTACAATAATAAATATTTTTAAAAACAAATAAATGTGAACCTTTACATCAGAACTGAGGAAGAATATTGAAAACAAAAACAACGGTGTATGGAGGAGACAAACAAATAATTTCAAAATAACATCATAGAACGCATAAGCGTAAACAACCTCTTAATTCCACTTCAGAACAATGTCATCAAACATTTGACGTCACAGACAATATTTATTATTTTAACAAACTAACATTTGAGAACAGTAGAAGATTTTAGATCACAGAATCATAGAACATACTACAACAGAAAATTGCTACATTACCAGGGCTCGAAATAACA
>JAULBZ010002319.1:3295-19072 GCA_032360805.1 Neoturris breviconis | reverse complement strand
CCGAAAATCCGTTGCCATTGGTTTGACCATATATTTTTTAATTAGCGAATGATAATAAAAATTTACCGAATGATAATTTTATTTTACCGAATGATAATAAATAGTTTACTGAATGGTAATAGATTTTGAGAATGGTAATAGATTTTGAGAACGATAATAACATTTGAGAATGATAATAAAATTTGAGAATGATAATAAAAGTTTAATTTTTATTTATGATTTAATATACAAACGGCACTCCATAATTAAAAGACTCATTTTCAATACAAATCTTACATAGCATATGACACAAGCGATAAGCCATATCTAACATTCAGCATGATAGACTGAAGCATTCTAGTCTTACCATACAGAAGTAGTTTTGAAAAGTAGTTGAAAATATCACTTTGGGCATAGACAGGAGCAAATAAGCTTTTAAAAGCATAGTCTCAAAATTCACTATACTAAGCATACCGTAAGCATAAAATAAGGCTGAAATGACAAAAATTGTAAGCATACTGAGGCTGGGCTGAAAATACACTATGCTTATATCATCAGATGAGATAATAAAAACACTTATAATATAACATAGATTCTTTTATTTACCCGCCAGAAAAGGAAAAAATACTCACAAGAAGAAAAAAATAAAGAAAAAAATGGGACCCACGAGAAAAAAAATTTGACCCACGTAAAAAAAAAAAAATTGACCCACGTAAAAAAAAATTGACCCTCGTAAAAAAAAAAATTGACCCACGAAGGCACGAGATAATTCTAGACCCACGATGGCACGAGGGCACGGAGGGCACGTAACCCACGAGACCCACGATGGCACGAGACCCACGTAATTTAGCAGATTCCTTTTTGAGCAAGAAGGTTAATTGAGAATATGTACGTGTTCACTTGTATTGAGTCCGGTTCTGTAGGCAGCTTGCGATGGTGGAATTTCTTTGTCAAGCCTATCGAGAATCCTCTTTTTCATACATATTGCTAAGATTTTACGTAGCATTGATAAAAGGGTGATAGGAGGAAAAATTTTAACTGGTCCCTTGGTTTGGTCAAACGTAGCCTTACTATATTTACGGCCCTAGTAATCGGTCTCTATTGAAAATAGCCGGACGACACCTGATTATATATTGTGAATACCGTCATATCAACAATAATAGGCTTTAGCAATTGCCGCGACTAATGTCATCAGTCTAGGTCAAACGAATACATCGATCAACAAAGCTGATTGGTTTAATTCTTTGTTTATGTTTTTGCGGACCGAGAGAGAACGTTTCATAACGAAAAATATGAATGTAGTGTAGTGACTGTAACCTATAGTCATAGCCCCATCATAAAAGCCTTTCAGTAGCTAAAAGTGGACGATGTGTGTGCATTGTAGTAGATGGATGTAAACAGTAATATTTCATTATAGGTAGCCTACGTTTATCCTGTATAGACCTCGATTTGAAACAAGAGAAGTCTTTTATCGTTTCGTAGGCTATTATTTGTCTGATGGAAAGTTCGAAATAAACACAAAATAACTCGAGGTTTAGCCGCAGCCTTTACTTTTTACAGTCAGCTAAACATGTGTTTCTCAGCGACCAACCCCACATGAAAATTCACTTCCAAAATTGACCAAAATAAGGGGGCGCGTGTTTGTTGTAACGTGTAATTGGCCCTCCATTGCAACTTTGCCTTTTATGGAACAATGCAGTGACATCCCTACGTTTTTGATAGGGAAGTCACACTGCAGTGGCCTAAAAAATCTGGTTTAACCATAGCTATTAGCTATAATATGGTATAAAACATGGTTATCAGCTAGGTACACCTTACGTGATGATATGACAGTGGTTAATAATCATCATGGTAAAGACCAGACTGCACAATTGAAGCCAATTGAACTTCGGAAACCAATCAAAGTCAATCGAATATCCATTGATCGATTGATTGTCGATTGCCGTTTAATAATCGAAGAACAATCGAATACTCGCAATATTTTCAAGTAGGATTTTTATCGATTGAAAGATTTTATTGATTGTACAGTTCGATTTTAGTGCGGCTGCTATACTTAGCTAGTATTTCCCTTTTTTAAAGTTCCAAACTGGATTATCAAACAAGTGTTACGGAAGTCTAAAGAACGTCATGACAACCCAGCAACTGCTCTTATAGTACCTGATAATACAGAGAACATCATAGAGCTGCTGATGATCCTTCCTTACGCTGGAGAAGTTGGTGACAATATAGTTCAATCATTGAAACAGGAATTAACAGAAAAGCTTCCAACGGATGTTAGACCTAAAATTGTGTATACAGGAAGAAAGCTGTCATCATGTTTTAAATTGAAAGATGAGATAAATGTAGCCAACCAGCACAATGTCGTATACTGTGTTTCGTGCCCAATTAAGGAGTGTTTTGCAACATACATAGGAGAATGTGCACAACGTTTTTAACAGAACGTTTGAAGGACCTACCATCAAGGACGTGATAGAAATTCACATGTCGTTAAATGTTCAATGGAAAACGATCATTCTGAGGTTACGTTGGTCAGTTTGAAATCATCGGTAAAAATTATCGTAACAAAAGAATGCGATTAATATCAGAAGCATTGTTAATCAAGAAATTCAAACCACCTTTGAATATTCAAGAAATGTCTATCCCGTTAAAACTGTTCTCATGAGTTTTGCAAGTTCAATTTTAATTGATTTTATGTTCACATCAACGATTTTTAGCTTTTTTAGCGTTATAAATTTTAGTATTCTCTGATAATGACTTCGGAATAGAAGTCGAAATATTGGACTTGGGAAATATAACGTCATCTTGGTTTCCCAAATAAAATTGATAATGCTTCTGGTGATCCTTTTTATCACAAACACTATATTTAAATTCTGAGCATTGATTGGTTCATGTTTACAATAACAAACACTCTAAAGTATTATAGTTCAAAGTCTGCAGTACTGTAAAGACGCTAGGACAATGTTGAATACGTTGTTCTAGCACCTTTATTACACACTTTGAACAAGTTTTAGCCATGTGGCTTATAAATATATTTCTGACTTTTCAATTTATGAATAAATTACGGATCACAGATATACATGAAACACAGTAAAGTTGACATAAAACACTAATCACTGTGAAAGTTATGAAGTGTAATGAACTTTGTTTGTGTCACAAGAATACAATATGCACAAGATTTGGTGCTCCTCAATGTCATCTTAGGTACACGGCAGGCGCACGACACGAGCATGCGCCTAATTTTTAGAGCCCTGGTATTAGTTGTTTATGAGACCGCTGACCAGTATTTGAGTGAATGGTGTATACACTACACTGAAGATATAACAACAACTAAAAGCACAAATAGCATCAACCAGTGGGTGCTGTAATAAGAAAACTGTCACCCTTTATATGGCTGTATGGGTGTTAAGTTTCCAGCAAAATTCCCAAAACTAACAGGGAGAGAACCACACAGTTTACACTCTGTTTTTCAACATTTGATCATTTGGTAACTCTGTAATATTTACTTTCATTTCAGATTCCAATTCAGTCAATCTGTTGATATCTGTATATATAAACTTCAGTTGTTTATTTTCATTGGTTATCTTTTCTTGTTCTATTCTCTAGTGCTTCTTTTTTATTTTTGATAACATCAGCTAGTAAAAACAATCCTATATAAAATATGGATTATTAAATAAAACTATAATAGGGCTAGTAAAAACCATCCTATATTTAGAATATGTTTTTTTAGCAAACATATACATACAGTAGTATGGTTACAGCTTGTAGTACGTTTTCCGAGGAACTTTACATCGAGATCGAGGCGGTATTTGCCGTAATATTGCCTCGGAAAGTGAATTTGTATAGTTGTAAATGCTTCCAAATTTTGTGGTAATGCTCGTTCCGGTTCCGTAGAGTTCCGGTTGAGACGGAACCCATCTTTTGCTTCCGTAAATTTAAGAATGCAAAGTTGTCAAATATAATTTGTCACTTGAGCTTTTGTTAAAGGTCTTTTGTTATAAAACGCATCGGTCATCTTGTAAACCATAATCAAGCATGCTATATTAATATTCACCTACGTAGGAGGGTGGTTTCTTGAAAAACGCTATATACATTACTAGCGGTTATTTCGTTCAAATGTTCTCTGAAAAGTCAATCGAATATCTTTATTACATGTGAAACAAAAACATGCTCTATATGAGTTAACTTATTTTAAATTAATTGAAAAATCCACGGTGAAGAGCAGCATATTTTTGTCTGGTTTATACATCTTTTTAAAAATGGTGAACATTATTTATTATTTAAACAAAAGAAACATGTATTAATGCAGACAATACTTGTAGTCTTTTTCATGCATTAATAAATATTCTCCACTCAACTGATATATGTAGCTGTCAGTGTGCCACCGAACTGATGGGTTCCAAAAAGGATTACAACGGAACCACGTCTTAGTTTCCGTGAAACCTTGAAATTTCGAGGCCTGTTGAAGCATATCCTATACTTCACACATGGTCTAAATGTAGCCTATACAATGTAACATGAAATGTAACATTAAATGTAATATTAAAAGCACCACTAATACTGTAGCATAGGTGTATATATTCTCTAATTCTATTTGGTGTATACAATGCAATGATGCATAATGTGTGTATGCAATTCATATCCACCGTGGAAGAGTTATTTTTGAGCATTGCTCCAGGTTATGATATGAAATGTTACTATTTTCCACAGTGAATATAATTTTACCTTGATAACAGTGTTCCAATTATTTATTTAACCTGAAACTTTATCAATTTAGTAAGGACATGTAAAGTTTGGGTGTTTATCCTTGATATAAAATTTCACTGCTCTCCTCCACAGTGACCTAAAATAATATTACGTTGAAAAAGGTGTTCCAATTGTTTATTTGACCTGAAACTATCACTTGGTTTGGTGGGCTACTTTCAATACCATACCTTTGACTTATAATGATATCTTATTTTTATATTTGAAGGCCTCTATCAGGTCATTATTAGAAAAATGGTTGGCAGAAAGAGAGAAGAAAAGTATCGACACCCTATCCAAACCAACCCATCACAAATGACGCGAAGAAAATCCCAACAAGGAAATCATCATGCTGAAAATGATATTGTTCACCCTTTGAATGGGATACAGTTGACGTTGGTTGTTACTCGAGACATGGTCCACTACTGCTTTGATGTTCTGTTGAGCCATTTAAATTGTACTGAAGTACCACAATCAAGAATGCCAAGATTTTCAAATGACTCATAGTAAGTCACGTTACTGATTTGAATTCATTGGAATTCCATAACAAGGTACATATGTAAAAGTGCATATGTAATAATTATAATACACCCAAACCATCTACGGCTCTTGCTGATTTTGTATGTTGAAAAGATTGATTGCTGTGTACATTTGTATATAAATTCCTTAAAATCCTGAATATAGTCGTCAGTATATGAATAGAATGATCTAGAAACAAGGTCTACGTTGCTAATAAAATAAACTTTCACCGTTCTTTCATCATTACCCACCAGACAGCAGGAAATAACATTTTGTATATCATCCACTCTGGTGATGAAATTTGGTATCGGCATTATATACCATATTTCCGAAGCTACCATTTCGAAATATGGTATCAGCATCTGACACTGCTGTTTTTGGCGGACCTGACCTTATTTCAGAGACAATTTTAGCTCATCAAACATAGTTTGGATGTGAAATTCATATCACATTGCGGTAGCAACCCACTTTAATAGACCATGTTCCTGAAGTGTTAGCGTTTTGAAATTTGGTATCAGCTTTTGTGGCGACATTCTAGAAGAGCTTGCCAAAAGTTTCGATTTCGTTTACTCGGTCCCAAGTTTTGGATAAAAAGGATCCCAATTGAGTTTTTGGTCCAATAGACCGAAAAGGCATGGTTATGGTATTCTAGGCAATATTGCAAGACGGCTGGCCAATTTTTTTCCTTTTCATCTATTTGAGACCGAGTATCATTGAAAAAGGGATTTTTTCAAAAGTGGAAAATATGATTTATATTTGCCAAAATGATCAATTTATGATAAATTTTTTTTTGACTTAAATTTTTTTTAAGTTCTGTTTATAAAGTGTCTTCTGATCAGAGACATACTTAAATTTTATCAATATGTTTGATTTCTGTGAGACTTTGTTGACCACATTCAGCAAAATTTATGGATTTTTTTTTACTCAAAAGTTTTTTGAATTTTTTCACTGTTTTCTCTGTCAAGGATTTGACCAGAATTATACTTGGATTTAATAAATATTTTGAAAAATAATTTTTCTATGAGACTTAGACCATGAATCTTTTTTGGCAGACATTTTGCATTTTCGAGAGGCTTCCTCCTTATTTTTTTGAGATGAAAGTGTTTTTTGTTGTTGTTTTTTTTGTTTTTTTTTAAATTTCAAGAATTGAAGTCTTTTGACTTTGGGAAGCTCTCTTCTTCAATTTTGAAATAAATATTAATGTTATCTGCTTTAGGGTTGTAAAACATTAATTACGATCGTGAGTATTAGGGGCCATCTCCAAAATTTGTTACCAAAAGCAGATATCTTAGCAGCTTTAAAAAAGTAAAATTCAATGATTAAGGGATGAAGAAACCAATCAATTGCAAGATCATTGATTCAGCACTCTTCCCCTGGTAACAAATTTTAGAGATAGTCCCTAAGTTGGTTTTTATAACTTTATTAATTACTCCCAATGCTAATTAGAAATATATATATCATTGGTTCACAGAAAAAACAATTCAATTATGCAACTCTGAGTTTCTTGCTTGTGCATTCATCAGGCATACATGTTGTTTATAATCTAAAAAAACATATTCATTACAACTACTATCTATAAAGTTACTTTCAAAAATATATGGAATATTTCTAAAAATATCTTTAAAAGATTCATCCAACACCGTTCTTTTCTACACTGTTCTTATTTACACTTTTTATTAATAATTTAGTTTGATGACTGCTTTCCAAGAATTATATAAATACCACAAAAGTTACTATAGCAACTTGCTACCCACCACCAGTCTGCCACTCTTAATAATTCTTGGAAAGCAGTCTTTATATAAAATCCCCTTCACAAAGCAAAAAAAGTATAAATAAAATAATATGATGTCACATGATCGTATAAGTCATATTTATTAACGTTTTCCGCCACTAGTTACCAAAAAAGACATTCGTTAAGTTCTTGGCAATACTCGACAGGTAGTTAAAGTTAAAGTATGTTAAAGTTTGTTCGTACTTGCTCTGTACATTTGGTATATGCTGTTTATTATGCTTTGATATGGTGGAGACTTGGATTAGTTTTGGAATGGTTCCCAGAGAATAACAAGACAGCTGTTATTGTGTCTGGTGCTCTTTGTTCTGTGGTGTTTATTTCATTGCTATTATTGTTGACAAAACTTACAACTGGTGAAAGGTAAGTGAACTATAACTCAACAGCTGCATGACGTCAAATCAATGTTGAATCAACGTCGAAGCGACGTATCGCGATGATCCAACGCTGTGTGTTTTATTGCACGCATGACATCGGATCAACGTCAAATCGACGTATTCCTTGCAAAATGCCAATAATTACGCAATTGGCCGTACCAATACTTCATCTATAAAGGCCAGTGTATACACGACATTGGATCAATGTTAGCCAAGTAGATTTAAGCTCTCGCCTTGTTTTCATTATTTTTCTTTTCATTTTTAATATGATATTTACATTTATATTTGGTTTGAGAAAAAAGGAGAGCTTAGGAGCCGCAGATACACCATTGCTGTTAAAAATGTCAAATGACGAAAAAAATTATTACTAATTTATGCCAAATTAAATGGTAAGGAATGGCAGATGCGAAATGTAAACAAACATTTTGGCATATGCGAAAGGTGATTTGAGGGGAGGCGGCACTGAGTGTATAGATAAAATACAAGTGAATCAGCATGGATGCACCAGTAAATCACATTCGTGGTAGAACTAGCGCTAGTTATAACTTAGAAAACACAAATAAGTTTCTATTGAGATGTATACTGGCTCCAAACAGCTTGAAAAGAGACAAAGCCTTCCCATCATTAAATGCTCGAAGAAGTTATCTCTCCGGCTGCAGTGTTCTCTTTTCTTTTTCCAATATCGTGCTCAGTGTACTTAAGGATCCTACTTATTTATAATAGTTCTTCTATGCTTTATCTGGTCCAAGCAAGACACGTTCAGAGCTTCCTAAAACGAGTGTTAAGTACAGTTAAGGATGCACCCCCATCCGCCCCTAAGCCAAAAACCTCATTTTACGTAAAAAATGACCTATGACGTCATAAAATTTGAATTTTTTTGAAATATTTTTAATGTAATTTTGAATATTTTTATGGAAAGCCTAAAGAAAATTACAGCATAGATAAAGCTTAGAAGAACTATTATAAATAAGTAAGACAGCTTTCACGAAAGAATACCCTGAGTGGCCTAGTGACGTACTATTTGTGATTTTTGATGCCATGATCTATGTTTCTTCTACAGGGTATTCAGTTTTGTAGTGAAACCAATGTACACAACTATGCTTTTTAAAAAGTACTGAACAACTCGTAGCAAAGGAAAACTTAGCACTCTTCATCGGAGATACTACATAGATAACATGCGAACAGCTTACATATTTTTCTGCCAGGTAGTTAAAAAATCTGTCATAAGTGATCATAGAAGCGATGAATGCCTATTCGTAAAAATAAACAGGTTATTCTTCAGCATAATTCATGTTGTAAGTAAATCACTAAACAATACCACACAATTCGAATGAGTTTTTATATACACTAACTAACCGATGGAGGGTGTACAATATAAGTAAACAAAGGCGGAACATGCTTCTAGCACATAGTCAGAAGAACGAAAGTTTATTTTACACAGAAAGGCGATAGGAAATATTTAAATCAAGGATGCGGGACAGTTTCTAATAGCGCTAGTACGTCCATATAATATCCAACTCGACTCATATCTCGATCTTTATATGAATATTTTAGTATATATTCCAAGAAAATGCGCATTTTGTTAGTTTGAAATGAGTATTACCATAGATATTAAATGTTTGAATAAAGAAAATATTTAAATATTAAAAACATTTAAATATTTAAATATTAAATTCGTATTAAATACAAGCTCGTCCCCAGCCCCTTTTGTCTTTTTTTTTATTTTTCTCGGACGAGAAAAATAAAAAAAAGACAAAAGGGGCTGGGGACGAGCTTGTATTAAATAATATCACATGTAGCAACTAATCACGTTTACTAGATTTAAGACTGGCTACGACAATAGACTTTTATCTCGTTTAGGAAAATATTTGAAAAGGATATTTATGATAACTTGTTCAGATATTTCAGAAGAAAAAATTCCTTTCTGACAAACAGTCTAGTTCCCGTAGTGGTGACTCCTGCATTTCACAATTACTTAACATCACTCATAAAATATATCGATAATTTGATAGTAATCTCTCTCTTAAAACCAGAGGTGGGTTTTTTGATATATCCAAAGCTTTTGATAAAGTGTTATGGTTTACTTTAATTTGGTCTATCTGGGCGAGAGATAGAGATTGATCAAGTCTAACCTTGCGATGTGGATCCTTAGGCTAGTGATCCTATTATCTTAAGCGATCCGAGCTCTATTGCAAATAATTAATCAATTAATCAAGAGACAATTGGTCTCTACTGAATTATATCAATGCCTGTGAGATAAGGTTCTAGTGTGTAGCAGAGACTCAAACAATGTGCCTGGGACTAAATGTCCGTTTTATTTAGAATACTAATAAGGCGAGTCTCAGATCAATGGTACAGTCCTTTAATCTAAGTGAACATAAACAAGTCTATACCTGCGTAAAGAAAGACATTATTCTTTTTTAATAAATATACAATAATCTTCTTATAAACATATAAAGTCTTAAGCTCTGGAATCTTGCTCTAAACCTCGCTCTGAATCTCGCTCTGAAATCTCGCTCTGAATGAATTGTCAATCCTAGTTGGGTCTATATCGGATCTCTCGGATGATAAATTAGTTAATGTACTAGAGCAGAACGCTTCTATACTAAAAAATGAAATAATTTTTTTCTCAAATTTACACTGGTGTTATACATGTTATTTACAATCTGGGTACTCCTTACTGTATCCTTACAGACTTTCAAAGTTTTATGGTACATTATCTAAATGAGATACATATTGTTTTTCATTTATTAGATGTGCTGCACTTTTCGAGCAAACCTGGTGCCATGTGCCAATGCTTACGTTTATCGCGTTTTCTATTGGACCTTATGGAATGCTTCTTCATCACCAATACAAATATGTAAATCCAGTAATGAACGGAACGGTATTACGTGCCAATCAGACAAATGGGATCGTAATACAGCACTCGTGTTTTGTAAGTATAAACTTGTAAGCTTGTTCTAATGTTTTAATCGTTATAAACACAAATTAACATTGATAATGAAATTCACAAAAACACTGTACCCAGTGAGCAAAAACTTGCTCAAAGTGCGCAGTAAAAACGCTAGAACAACGTTGTAGACATTGTTCCAACGTCTTTATTGTGGACTTTGAACAGGTTTCTGCCATGTGTAATGATTAATTTTCTAACTTTTATTGCGGGGAGTTTTTAACTCTATTCAGGACGAGAGGCACAACGAAGACGATTTTGTAGAGACGTCCAAAGTTATGTTCTACGTGTGAGCTCTACATGTGTTTTCCGGATAGTTTTTTCTACCCTATTTGTTTCATGGCGATATTTAATGCAGGTATTTATTCCTGTTTAGAAATAAGATTAAAAAAGATTGAGGAATGAAGGTCTCTGGGACCTCTCCAATGGACACAAACTTGTTCAAAGTCCGCGGTAAAGACGCTAGAACAATGTCGAACAAAGTTGTTCTAGCGTCTTTACTGCGGACTTTGAACAAATATTTGCCTATTGCTGTATTTACCGTGAGCATACTCATTGATTCTGCGATTTCTTATAGGATTTGCAGATACCACAGTTTGATTTTATCACTCTTCAAGTTGTTATGCCATTATTGGTACTCACGTACCTGTTATACCCATACCCAGATCGAAAATTCAAAAAAGGTGAAATATTTGCAGTTGCCATTAAGTTCTTAAACGCATTTGACATTATGGGTCTTGTTGCTGATATCGGTTGCGTCCAAACTTATTCGATTGGCTGGGTGACAGTATTCTACATTGCTCTTGGTGTTTCTACAGTGCTTCTTGCTTTTCCAGATGGTCTTGAAGAAGATGACATTGATGATCAACAAAAAAAAAGACGTGTTATAAGCTCCATTATGACACTAATATTCACAGATTTTTTATTTTTCGCAATCCGTTTAAGAGTTATTGTAAAAACAAATAGTTTACAAAATGGATTTGATTTTTTACTCAAGAATTTTTTGTCAGTATTGATTCGTCCTTTTCTTATTTGTATGGAGCTAATCCACGACTAGAGTGAATCATCCACAGCGTGAAAGACTACGGAATACGGAGTCTGTACAGCTCCGTGTCCGGACTGCGTATTACCATGCATGGAACTGTACGGACTCGCGTGTTCAGTATTCTTTCATGCTGTGATCCTTCAATATGGCCCAAAGTAATGTAATATATTATGTATGTAAACTCTAAGCGTTCTTTAGTATGAAAATCTTTACGTATGTAATATATGTATAAATATATACCGTATTTATATTTTCTTGGAGAGTTTATATTTTATTCAATTTCCGTGCCGGAGGCACAAGGAAATGTTTAATATCGTATTCCGCCTATCTGCCTGTCCGTCTGGCTGTCTGTCTATTCTGAATTGTGTCCAGGTTTTTGAAATCAGAAACGTTTCTATTCCAGTTATTGCAATGCCCAGCCAATATTTTTTGAGCATAGGAAGTCTTATTGTTTGGGTATAGTAACAATAAGATAAAACAGGCTCCATAAAAGAGCTTTACGAGTTATTTATAGGGATGATATATCGTCATTCAAAGAACTACTAATACATGATGGATCCGTCTGTATACATCACCGTAATATCCAATCTCTTGCAATAGAATTATACAAGGCAAAACATAATTTATCTCCTAGTCTAATGAAAGAAATATTTTTGAACAAATGTTATGAGGGCCCTAAACTACGTTCACAAACTGATTTTGAACTTCCTTACGTAAATACAGTACGTGATGGGACTAATTCATTAAGATTTTTTGGACCGAAGGTTTCCAATATGGTGCCTGACAAAATTAAAAATGCGACATCCTTAGACAATTTTAAAAGGGACATACGAAAAAGGGTTCCGACAAACTGTTCCTGCAATATCTGTAAACTAGTGGATATTCGCCTTAAAGTAGGGGTTTATGGCAGTTTATAAGCCCATCAGTTTGAAAAGGGGAGGGCTTTCGAACGGGGATTGAAAGCTTATTTAAGGAGATTGAACAGTAGTCCCTAATCATTAAAATCAGTACATTTTGTTAACTTCATAAATACACAAGTATATCTAGTCATAAAATAAGAGTGCAACTAAAAACACACCCAATTTCAAAACTAAGGCATTTTTGCTTATTGTTCATCTCAACTTAAAGTCGGTCTGAATTACCTTAATGTTAAACTTCAGTATCAGGGGTAAAAAAAACAAACAATCAAAACGTCACTATCAAATTGACTATGTTCGTTTTGTGACGTCATCAAAATGATACAAAGTAGGACATATTCGTAAATAATATCAGCCAAATATTTCTGTTAAAATCCACACCACTAGCCTATGTAAGTAATCTGAAGGTAAACAATTGATAGCAGAATCGTCCTTTTGAAAGTAGCGCTGGGTACTGTAACCAAATCCAACAATTAGGTAATTGGTTATGGCGTTCAGTTGCCTGAATTTAGCATGTTTAGAATTTACCAAAATATAGAAGGATTCTTACTGATGAACTTTGAATTCTAATTTGTCCAATAGTGCATGGCTGCAATCAAACCGTCCTAACAAGTTCAAAGTGCAAGCTTACCATAGAAGAGTAATATCGTTATTCATCCATGAAGAGTTTAATGATTACATTTTGTCTTTTGGTTCCGACAAGGTTGGTATCTAATTTGCTAACATCTTGTGATTTCACTTTTCGAACTATTGTATTCCAAGCATACTACTCCGGACAAAGATATTGGAATTAAAAAAATAGAAAGCAATATGATTCACATTGGTATGAACCTGCAGGAATTATACTTTTTATACTTGTCATACATATTTTTTCAGTTTACTCACCATAATGCAATTATGATGGAGTTCGAGTATTTATTCGACGGAATGAAACAAAGGGAACCACCAGAACAATTAGAAACCAAACAAGAAGAAATGAAAGATATCTTAGAAAGAATAAGGTGTCACAACATTTTTTCAAGTAGATTGCGGACATTGGTAGAAACCTTCATAGACACAATTGATACAATAATAGCAATAAGTATTGTACGAGATGCTGGATTCTGTATAAGGTATATCCTCATCTTTATATTCGATTTTAAAAAGGCATTTGTAATCTATGTCGATAATATTATCTTTTGACACTGGTTAAACATCTTTTCAACAACCCGTTTCATGTCCAAGCGGAAAGTCATGTGTCAATTAACAAACACTGTATAAGCATATCAACCCTTTGCTCATAGGAGGGTAAAATACGCCCCGCGCTAAAGGAGTACAAAAAAGTCCCGACTTAATAAGGTTAATACCATACTGCAGTACACACAAATTGTCTCAAAACTGTAAATCTCATTTTTCATCTACTCGTATTTGTAATTGGAAAAAGTTTGAATTATAGAGGTGCATTTAAGAGTTTAATTTCAACCCAAGTGAGCAAGAAAATGATACACATTTGAAATACATTTGAAATACACAGGATTAACTGTAATATTTATGTAATAATAAAATATAAAAAGGTTTATATTCAGAATATTCACGCTATTCAAAACAAACTGATTATTCAATATGATGTCAACATATAATCGTATCGTATCGTATCGTATCGAAATAAATATGAACATCATCATTTTTATCATAAACATTTCTTCATTATAATCTCTAAAACATTTCTTCATCATCGTGATCCATATTGTTGGTTGTCTACCTCTTTGTTTGGAATGTTGTAACACGTAATGAAGAGATAACTTTGCTGGTGTTTCGTCTGGTAGCCGTTCCAGATGTCCAAACCAGCTAAGCTATCTCTTATTTACAACTGATTACCCTTGATTTTCTTAGTTAATTTAGTATCGTAGGAGGTAATATCCTCTATGATATCTAATTAAAAATACTCAAAAAAGTCGTAAGAATATAATATATTGCCAAGAGAAAAGAAAATTTAATAAAAATTAATTTCTAATTAGTCATTCAGGTTGGAATAAAAAGTTTCAGCAGGATGATTGTGCAGCTTGTCAGGGTGTAGAGAAAACTCTGACCACGCCCGCTGTAGATACGAATATGAACACCATTCAAAAAACAGGATACAGACCACCAACTCCTCAACGACAGCAAACTCCTCAACGACAGCAATCATGCCTAAGACGAAACAGTGAGTCAGTTAGTCATGCCAGTTAGCTTGAGCTTCAGTTCTTCCAACTTGCTTCAATTAATTTTCAAGACTGGAGCTTAGGTTCATATAGCACTCTTAATGCATTATAATATTCAAAAAAGCAAACCAATACTGGCGAGAATTATATTTAAAATTCTCCTAATTGGGTGGGAGTGGGGGGCAGAAGGAAGCTTATAACCAACGAGGAATACGCGTTTGAAACTTCGTGCGATTAAATTCGGTGGGGTGGGGATCTAATATTCGAGAATTTACTCAACATGGCAAACACAGACCAAGTATTGTGATATACTGAGTTGTATTCAGCAGTCTTTTACGTGTGATGGTTGCAGTGTTTTGTCAGTACATATTTATGCATCGCAAGCCTTTATTAGGTTAAGTATTACATGTATCAGTTGGGTTTGTTTAACCTTTGCAGTTGGTTATATTGTTATACTATTTTCGGCTCCATTTTCCCCGTAGAGGAAGATTTCAATTTAATTTTTAACATTTTAGTGCTTTCTATGATATGTCTGTGTGGTGCATTACTCTTAATCTTATCACTTGCATTTTTGATTGGTGTTTTTGTTTTTGCTGCACGGTAAGTTAACTCCCTCGTTAAATTAAACAAGTTATATTTGTTGAGAGTAGATTACTGTAGTAATCCGATTAGCTATTAATTCAAAACAATAGCCGAATAATAGCGCATTTGGAACTCGATTTATCTAACACGGTATTTCTCAAATTCATTGATTTTTATATTGTTTCTCTTCTTCTTTTTTATTGACCCTTTCAATTTTCTTTTAACAATTATGTTACTAATTTAAAATGAAATTACTATGTATTTAGTGACTATATTTAAAAACATTCTATATTTAAGATTATGAACCAGTTAGGGCGTATACCGGTATTTGGTATCAAACATCCGAATTTATTTACGAATATATGCACAACGTGAAAGACTGATATATAAGAACATGGATAACTCGAATAATATAGATGCTATCTGAATCCATGTTCAGTAGCTGTTTATGTTGTGATAATAGCAACAGTAATACAAACTACGGAGAGGAATATGAAAAAGTGATTGCAGCTCAAATCTCAATTAATGCCAAAATATTATACAATGTAAATTTGAAAAGTAAAAACAGTTTCAATGATTGTTATTATGGAAGGAGCGGAAGTAGAGAAAGTATTACAATGAAGACTGCTGGCCAAAACATTAGTTAACTAAATCTTATACAAATTTTGTGCTGAAAAGTATTTAAAATATTATAAAGAG
>JAULBZ010002318.1:0-19084 GCA_032360805.1 Neoturris breviconis | reverse complement strand
CAGACTCTATTACAGCCAATAATGTCAGCTTGACAAATGTAGTTTAGAATCACTTCTGGGTGATCATGCATAACCGTAGCCTGAATTCTAGTCCCTAACTACGACAAGTAGTTTGTCGTAGTTAGGGACTGGAACTCAGGCTAGCATAACCGTTTCTATTTGTCATTTATCTCCTTGTATATATATGGATGTTTATGTGTCATCTATATGTTGTAGATTTAGCTTATTTCTACCTGGATACTTCTGCAGTTAATGTAATACATTGACATAACATGAAATTCGTTAATGTATGATAATTTATACATTATTGACTAATTTATTTAAAATATGCTTGATTCCACTCTTCATTTGCGGCATAATAATTAATAATGCTACCAATGCTACCATGCAAAAAGAAATAATTATTTTCTGATTGCATAAAATTATCATACATTAACTCATTTCCTGTTAAGGATTCTGACGTCATTGTATTACATTAATTTGACATTAGTAACATTTAAATATTTATTTATTTTTCTATGAGGAATATAAAATCAGCAAGGGAAATGCCAGTGGACAAAAGCATGTTCAAAGTATTAAAGACAGAACAGGGTTGAAAACGTGGTTCTAGCATCTTCTGTGCGGACTGTGGACAAGACTTTATCCACTGAGAAATAAGCAATGCTAATTGTGTACAGAGAATTTGTAGGCATGAAAGTAAAGACGGCGTTTTTTAAAAGACATATTTACTCTCAGGTTATAGATGTAGGCCCTTTTACAAAATTTTCTTCTACTCTATCTCTAACGAATAGGTAAACACACTTGAAAACTCCTGTTCTGCAATATACACTGAATTTCGCGTGAAAGCCAAACGAAAACATTCTATTGGTAGAACTTAACATCGTACGGTATGTGATGTCAATTTGTATTAATGAAATGGCTTCTTTTGGGCTTCACTTGAAATTCTTCGTCTAGTGTAAATCCACCTTTAAACAATTATTTTTGCAATTCCACCATAGGAATTCCTATCGTATGGCAGATGTGTTGTCAGATGATGAGTTTAATGGCTTAAAACTCTGTTATGTTGTTGAGAAATCAAATCAAACCTTAAGATATAAATTCCATATATATTACCCAACAAATCAGAGAGAATTATACGAAAGGTTATCAAAAGAAAAGGATAAGATAGATAAGTTGTTGGCAAAAAACATAATATGCCAGGAACAAGTGGATATCTTGTTACCAGAAAATGGTTCTACTGATTCGTCGAAGTTTGATTTAACCTTATTGACACTGCTGTTAAGAGAGTTTTGTCACATCAAACAACCAGTCAATGGTTGGATAAATTGCCCACCAATATCAGACCAATCAGTTTCTGCAAGTCTGGTTCGACTAAGACTTGTTAGAAAGAAGTTCAAAAATGGAAATTGGAGATTCAACCAAGCTACTTTTACAAACATTTGGAATGAATTTTGTGTACCACTTGTTGCATTGGGATGCAACAAAGACGAATTAGTGCGTCTAAAGGAAATGGTGTTAGAACCAGGATGTTTGAAGAAATTTCAGAATATTCAAACCAAATTGGGTCGCATCTTGGAAAGTGTTTCAGATCTAGAAGAAGCACTTGAAGAAGGAATAACATACAACGTTCTGCCACCTACACCATCATATGTGGAAAAAGCTGATTTTATTGAAGATATTCACAATCAACTTAGGGTTATGAGTAAATATAAATTAGCATTTGTTTTGAATGGCTGTGCAGGTACAGGGAAGACAGAGTTGGTTAGACAATATTGTAAAAAATATATGAAATATTACAGGAAAAATGTTATCTGGATCAATGCAGAACAAGAACATACTATAACAGAGGATTTTATCAAATTGTCAGAACAAATCAAACTTACCATCAAAGATGAAAGTAATCACTTCATCCCCATCAAAGATATAATAGAAAAAGTAATCAGATTCTTTTCTGAGCGACCAGTATTGTTTGTATTGGATAATGTACAAGCAACTACTAATGCAATACGTAATGTTATAAATGCTCCAGGCTTATGTCGATCGAAAGTCATTATCATAACACAATCAGTTGACTGGGATCAAAGATTTATCCAACAGAAGGTAGATGTATTAACGGAAGAATCTGCAATGGAATATTTCTTGAAAACACTACCATACGCTGAAAGTAATGAAAGCATCCAAAGACTTATCGAAACTGTTCAACACCTTCCATTAGTATTGAAGCATGTTGTTGCCTACATCACTCATATTGGTTGCACTATCGAGGATTATATTAAAGAATTTGAAAAAGTTTCGGATCATCTCAAGTATGCAGTAGACATAGACAAAATGCACATGCAAATATTAGACACCACATGCCAAATGGCAATCGAGAAAATGAAAGATGAAAACAATGGAGAGCTCGTTACAAATTTATTAGGTATGATGAGCTTGTTAGATGGTACAGGAATCAACAAAAAATTCTTCAACGAGCGATTTAACAAAGAGGATGTTGACAATGCATTAGATATTTTAGAAAAGTATTTTTTAATTTCTATATTCCATAATAATTTAGAAGAAATCATCACAATGCATCCACTTGTGCAGTTAATAATTAAAACCTTGCCAAGATATAAAGATGAAATTTTTCTTAAAATGCTACTAGATCTAATGCTTAAATCAAACATTATAGAACAGGAGAGATTGGATTGGCAAACTTCTGCTAAAACGGAGTCAAGCCACAGTCAACTTGATATAGATTATGGGAATCATTGGTATCATTTGGTTTATATGTTCTACAAAGAAAAATATAAGAGCGAAGCATTGGTATTCGGAGTATATGACAATATACAAACAGTTTTCAAAGTTTTCGAAGCACGTGGGAAGTTAGATACGTTGAACAAAGTTATATCAGAACTATGTAAACTGAGAAAATGGGAGCCTGTTAAACAATGCGAATTAGACTCGTACTTTGTGAAATCTCTCATCTCCCTAAATAGATATGACGAAGCTTTGAAGAAGTTGAATCATGTTCAAAAATTTAAAACTGAGATTTTACCCGACAACGAACAATCACTCTTGCAGACAAAACAACAAATAGCATATTGCCTAGCGAAGAAAGGATGTATATCGGAATCTTTAGAAAGCTTAAAGATAGTGGAGAAACGTCAATTGGATCTTTTAAAGCCGAAACATCCTGATATTCTAGAAACAAAGGAATGCATGTCATTTTGTTTTATGGAAATGGGAAAATATGATGCTGCTTTGGAAATACTATCAGAAGTAGAAGCAACACGATTGAATGATTTGGAACGAAAGTATGATGTGTCATCAACACAGAGTAAAATTGCCAAATGTCTGGAAATGCTTGGAGAACTTGATCTTGCAGTAGAAAAATATTTGGACGTAGAATCATCACAGAAAAAGGTTTTTGCAAATTCAGATCCTCGTTTATTGTCCACGCAGTTTAGTATTGCATCATGCTTACATAGACAGGGCAACGATGAGGTTGCTTTAGAGAAATATTTAGAAGTCGAGAAATCTCTTGTAAAAACACACCCCAAGTTACTAACAACAAAACAGAATATCGCTGCTTGTTTACATGGCCTAGGAAAGCTTCAACTCGAACTGGAAAAGTACACTGAGATCGAACTAGCAGAAGCAGAAATGTACGAGATCAACCATCCCGCTTTATTAACAACGAAGCAAAAAATTGGTCATTGTTTAATTGAACAAGAAAAGTATGGACTTGCCTTGGAAAAATACCTGGAAATTGAGAAATTGGAAACAGAATTATTTGGAAGCCAACACGCTTCTTCAATGGTAACAGAGCTTAATATTGCTCATTGCTTACGTGGAGATAGAAAATTTGATCTTGCTTTGAGCAAATATTTGTCAATACTGCATTCAAAGCTTAAGTTCGTTGGAAATGATCATCCATCTTTATTGACAGTGCATCAAAATATAGCTCATTGCATGGAACAACAAGGAGATGTAGATCTGGCATTAGAATTATATCTGCAAGTTGAACGATCAGGGTTAAAGCTTCTTGACAGTTCACATCCGTTATTGTTAACAACGCAGCACAGCATTGCTTCTTGCTTACAAAAACAAGGAAAGCTCGATCGAGCTTTAGATAAATATCTGAAAGTTGAAATATCAAGGATGGATACTCTTGGTAGCAAACATATCGATTTACTAACGACGCAATATAACCTAGCCAACTGTTGGATTGAGATAGGGAATCTTGACATGGCTCTTGATAAATTATTGCATTTGATGGATAGTTTGAACGGCATAGATACTCAAAGTGATTCTACAGCTTGCCCCTTTATGAAATTAAAAATGAGCACGAAAGACGGATTGGATAAATGTACTTCTGAAATGAATATTTAAAATGCTGGAAATTAAATGATAGAATCATATCCAAATAGATAGCAGGGTACCTTAAGGGAAGAAATTTTTGCCGAATTAATTTTCGCGAATAAAGACCCCCAAAGTAGCTAATTTCTCGGACTTAATTGCGACTTTGGTAAGTAGGATTATGCTTTCTGCCTGCTTGAAAACCATCGAAACCACTGAAATTTAGAAATATTGCGGAATTTATCTTTGCAATTGACTAGTTTTACGTGAATTTTGAGGAATTTAATTACGGCAAAAATTGCGTAAATAACCGTCCGCAAAAATTTCTTCCCTTAAGGTAATGAAAGAACTATCTAACAATGGATTTTTTAGTTTGTAAAAGTAATGACATACATAACATTGATTAAGCATGACGTATCTGCGTTGCCCTTTTTTCGATGAAATCCGGAAAACTCTCCTTGACAATTTAAGTAATGTTATTAACGAATCGGCCTCAGACCTTCCTGATGTTTATTTAGTTAACACTTAGCCTGAGTTCCAGTAGACTACTTGTCGTAGTTAGGGACTGGAACTCAGGCTAGTTAACACTCTGCTTTATGGCAGTTTAGAGTTTTCTCCTGAAGTTAATTCCTTGATATTAAAAGGTATCTAGTTCATAAAATCTTCAGAGAGGTTTGATGCTCCTTTATTATAGGGTATATGTATATGGCTTAGGTATCTTAGTTTATATTAATGTATTAATTATGTATTACTTTGTTTATTATTTTACTTATATGTATGCAGTGCCACACTGAAAGATCTTTTTAGTGAGGTTACCAAGAGTCCTGTATTATCTTGTCTATTTTTTATTTTTTGTCAAGTTTTGTAAATTTATATGTATAGAAAAAAACGTATCCACAGGTGTTCATTCGTTTAAACGAAAATGCAGTTGTTAGAATTATACCATATTACCGTATTTACTAGTTTTTGGCGCCCTCGTTTTCACCACCCCACCCCCTCTCGTCCAAAAATAAATTAAAAAAATAATAATAAAAAAAAGAAATATAGATATTGAAAAAATAAATGAAAAGGAGGAATACCGCGAAAATATATCCTAGAGAGATAATAAAATATATGTTTGCTTAAATTTGAATTATTTTTCTTATTATTTCTTGACTTTGTACGAGTTCAAATACGAGCCCTCTTAATTTCAAAAATTATATAGGGGCCAACGAATTAGCGCCCACCACCTCATAAATTATCTGTTTTAATCTTTTATATGCCCCTCCCAAATCTGTTCGTTCTATTAAGCTAAATCGGGAAAATACGGTAGTTATTTTTATACCATTTGTCAACAAATGTTTTAAAATCTTACTTGATTTTAGATTGACTGCAATCATGGAAAAAGATATTTGAGACAAAGTAGTAGAACTTCTTGCAATGTAATAATTTCCTTTTTGCGCAGTCAACTTCCTTGAGTCACAGCACAAAAAAGGAACTATTTTATTGCAACGAGTTCTACTTTGAGCAGGTCACATCTCGTTTCCATATATTTGTGAATAGATATATTAAAGATTTATGGCATATTATATCTATCACATAAAACTATTTGTCGATTGATCTTCTTTCATAGTTTTCAAACATTAGTAATGATTTAAATATTTCATAAACTGACTTCCTGCGGTGCTGTGGGAATATGCGGTTCTGTGGGAATATAACTGATATATTTAGACATTGATGTTTTTTATTGCATTCATAATAACTATGATGCTAAAGCAAGACCCGTTGGGCAAAAACTGTTGACTGAGTTGACTGCTGCAATGAAAGAACTTACTTTTTGTGCGGTGACTGCACAAAGTGGAAGTTATTGCATTGCAACATGTTTTCATGTATTGGTGGATAGATCTATTTTCAGTTTATTAGTTTCCCTTTTTCCTCCTGAAAAAATGTTGTCTATCTGCCTGATATTTAGCCAATCCTGAAACAATGTTGTTTATCTGCTTGATATTTAGCCAATCATGAAACAATGTTGTCTATCTGCCTGATATTTAGCCAATCATGAAACAATGTTATCTATCTATCTGATATTTAGCCAATCATGATACAATGTTGTCTATCTGCCTGATATTTAGCCAATCATGAAATAATGTTGTTTATCTGCTTGATATTTAGCCAATCATGAAACAATGTTGTCTATCCGCCTGATTTTTAGCCAATCATGAAAGTAATAACAACAATGATTCAGGGGAAAAGGTAAACTTTTCATTTGTCTAGTAGATTTTTTCCGACTATTATGGCTATTATATTAGGTTTAAAACTTCTTAACCCTTCGTTAGTATGGTGAGTACCCCCGGAAATTTGCTAATTAATGGGAAGGTATTAGAAGATTCAATGGGAAAAAAGCCATAAAAATATGATGTAGATTTTTTAAATATGTAAGTAAATAATCTCCTGAATAATAATTCTTGTTATGTTACTTTCACAGCAAAATTTAAAAATTCAGGGGGACCACACCATACTAATGAAGGATTAATTATTGCAGTAAATATACGTGTATCTTGAAAGTTAAAATAATGGTCGGTTATCATTAGAGCATTTCAAAATTATAGCAATTTGCCAGCCAAAACACCAGCTGAGAATAGATCATTTTCCCAACCCGAGCTTCTCTATCTTCTTCCATGAAAAAGCAAACGATATCCAAGTTCGTGCGAGGCCAGCTCAGTACAGATCACATTTCCAGCTAGGAGAGGAATAATAGCATAGGAACAAGTGAACCATCAACTGGTACCTCTGGTGCATTATGTGGAAGATAAGAACTGCTTCAAATATCCAGCCAATATACCGCCTCCGAACACCCATTTTTAAGAACACTTCGGCTTGCTACTTTCATCTAGCAAACACTTTTGTTTCTCCTGTTGAATAACATGCGGGGAATGCTAAGAGCAGAGAGGTTTGTTGTTGTAAGAATGGAATTTGTTAAGAGCATGGATCTTTATAATAGCGTGTCACACTCTGGCGTTTATCTTTTTTTTATTTTTAAGACGTGTTACTTTGAGAGAGCGTTTTTTAAATTGTCCATTTTCTATAAACTATTCGTAAATTGGGTTTTAAGATATTTGAAATGAGAATATATTAAGGTCTCTTTTGATTTAAAATCATTTATTTAATCGCAAAATTTTCCACCTTTTCCTGGCAAACAATTTATAATTTATTAGTCGCTTGATTTAACTGTTTTGTCGTTTTTATTTGATAGCATTTTTTCTCTCCATAATGCTCTCTGCCTACCTGAGAGTCTAGCCATAGACTCTCGTAGACAGGCTTCCTGCCATTTGAGTAGCTATGTATTTCTATTTCGATTCCCGTTTTATTTTGCGACTATTCTCTACCTGAGCTTATCGCTAAAAATTATGTATGGAAAAAATCTAAAATTGCGAAAAGCTGACAAAAAGACGCCGGCCGGGTTTCTTGTGGGATGTAACAAAAATGCTAATCAGATGGGGATTCAACCTTTTTCCTAGATCTACTTTAGGTCGCAAAATACCCGTGGGAACGCGGTTAGATCGGATCTGAACTCTTAAGTAGCGGGGCATAAAGAAAGCAATAATACCTCAAAACAGTAGGTTATTATTCGGGAGTTACGGGGAATCTTCGGGAGTTACGGGGAATCTTCGGCTATTAAGGTGGATATAAGAATGTTAAATGCCCCAATTTGTTTTTTTTCCTATGATGGCCCCAGCAACAATTGAATGATGTTTTAATTATATTAAATGACGAAAGTATCAACCTATAAAAAGTTGTTGTTTTTTTCTTCAAAAATGTTGATTATTTGAGGCACAGGACCCATAGCAACAAGGACCTAAAATACACTCCACAAATAAAAGTCTCTTTTAAGATTTTGTCAGTATGTTTAGCAAAGATATATGCGTGACATGAACATGCCGTTTTTACCTAAGCAACGGTTGTCATGGTAATTAGGAAAAAAACATATTTTCTAGTTACCATAGAAACCGTTGCTCAGAGAAAAACTATCTATTCATATCACGCATATAACTTTGATAAACATACTGACAAAGTTTCAAGTTTTAAAAGAGGAGGTTGCTATGGGCTTTTGTTTCTGGAGAGTGTTTTTTTAGGTCTCTGTTGCTATGGGCCCTTTTCCCCAAATAGTCAACATTTTTGATAAACATACTTTCGACATTTAATTAATTAAAACACATATCTTGCTGAGACCATCAGAGGACAAAGCCCCCAATTTGGGGTATTTAACAATCTGATGTCAACCAAAGTGAACTAATTATATCGCCTTAACTTCTTATTACAGTTTGAATAGCTACAAGAACAAATAAAACTCAACGACGTTCCCAGGGTTTCTACTCTCACAGCGTAATAGAAGAATAAGAATTGCGTAAAAAATTATCTGTACAAAATTACAACTTGAGAAAAATGAATATATCAACCTCGTCCCGAGGGCGTCCTTTCCCCTAACGTCTAAATCAATGATTTTTAGACGTCAACAGGCAAGAAGGTAACGAGTTGGGCCCTGTGGTCGTCGTTGAAAATACGAAATCAAATAAAAATGAAGACATATGCAATTCAATTTATTTGAAGTAGATAAAAGAGCTATTCACAAATACAGGCAATGGAGTTGTTGGCTGCTCAAAGTGGAAACTTACTGCAATGCAATAACTTCCTTTTTGTAAACAGACTAGGTTAGAAAATAGTCGGTCTACCGGGGGAATCAAGCTAAGAAAACGGAAGATAAATGAGAAATCGGGAGAAAGCGGAATTTACGGTGACGTAATAAAGTTATTCCATTGCAACAAGTTTCTATTTTAAGCAACCAACTTTTCGTTTTATGTATTTGAAGTATACGAATGAAATTATAGAATCCGTATTTGGTAGTGTTACAATCTCGTTACCAGGTTTTCTTGACAAAACATGAAACAATTTTTTTACTTAAGAAATAGACAAAGCATTCACTGATTATATGCTACAAACCGGCACAAAGATTTTGAGCGAATTCGCCATAAATGCGAAATAACTGGTCGAGTAACATGAAGTTCAATAAATATTGATCGCTTATTTTTTTTAGGGGGCGTCTCAAAAATAAAATATACGTAGAAAAGTAAACGATCTTGTAATGGATTGATTTCTTCGTACCGAACAATCAATCAATAAATACAATCTCGTGACATAACAGATTGAACAAAATTCATTTTTGCTGAATTTGGTTAAATTTTGAGAATGTATAATCTTCTATTTACAAACTAAATGTTGTCCTGGAAATTTGAACCCAAATGGGATCAGTGGCTGTTAAAGGGTTAAGTTAAATTCTGAATGAAGTCATTTCATTGGTTGAAAGCGACGTCACCGGACGGGTGATGTCGTTTTCAACCAATAGATTGACTTCATTTCGCCAATGGCAATCCACCTTTAAACAGTGTCTCTATAAACCTTCATTCTTGTAACATTACATATGTTTTGCGTTAAGTTAAATCGTTTATTAATATAGGATAAAGCGAGTCTTTCGTGCATTTATACAGAGGATCAAATCTACTCAATGCAAGGCTACTTACTGTTTGTAGATGTCACATAAAGAAAATATACGTCCCGACGTCGGAACAAATTCGAGATAACGTCATAATGACGTGGTGACGTAATTTTGACGTTGTTTCAATGTTGTATTCCCACGGAGATCGTATAAAATTTATCCTTCACGACTCTACACGATTATTTATTCAATTACACGATAGCTACATTCGTTACGTGTTTATCGTTGCTCGTTACTTGTTGAAGTAGTATGTTATAACTTCGCTGTTACTGCTTTTCTCACCCATACGTTTAGGGCGCATTTTCTGTTTTCTGATCCATCGAAAAGTTATTTACGGTGCAAATTTTGTTGAAGGTTTGAGCTAATGATAATTTTCGTTTTAAGTTTGTTAATGCTTCTATTTTATCTTCCAAATTTACATATCCATTCTTGAACAATAATTCTTCGAAACTCTGTAATAAGAAAACAGAATTTCCAGTTATTATTTAAGGTTGCAGTATACCCCAATCTAAAATTGCCCAAATTTGGGAATTTTCCCCCAAAAAGCCCTACAAATCTTGCCATGAGGAATATTTAAAATATTTAAACGTTGAGATTAACTTTTGGAAAGAGAAATCGTTTTTTTTTCAAAAATACTAACTATTTCAGGATCAGGGTCCATAGTAACTTAGGGTCAGGGTCCATAGTACTACTACTACTTGTCGTAGTTTAGGGACTGGAACTCAGGCTATAGTAACTGGACTTCATGTTTATAGCAACCGTATTTTTTAAGTCTTAGAACATGGTTACTAGGTTTGTTGACGTTTGCTGTGTGATTTGCACGAATTAGGTTTACACCTTAGCAACTGTTGCTATGGAAAGTGAAAAAAAAACATTTCTTAGGATGATCGCCTATAGCAACGGTTGCTAAGGTGAAAAATCCGTTCAAAGTCCGCAGTAAATACGCAAAAGCAAATGTTTGTCCTGACATCTTCATTGCGAACTTTGAACAAGTTATTGCCAATCGAACTAACCTTCTTTATATCGTCGAGATTTTCTTCTTCACTCATAGTAGTAGTTATGATCGATGACCTTTTGCTAGCAGTAGTTGCTTGATCGTGTAAGTTCTTCATGTACTGTTGAAGGTCGTTAATATTACTGTGTTGTAAAATGTTATGGAGTTCGTTCACATATTTTGATATTATATTCTTTTGTCTTTCATCGAGTCGCGATGATGTCATATTTATCCATTTATTGTAACCTTGAAAAAATATGATGATTAAATTGATGATCCAGTGAGCAAAAACTTGTTTAAGGTTATGCTAGAACAACTTCGTTTGACCTTGTTCTAGCGTCCTTACTGCGGACTTTAAACAAGTTTTTGCCTATTGGGTAAACTGTACAGCTTTAAGTCTGCAAATAAATTTCGTATATATCAACCATGCAGGAGAGTTATTCTCAATTATCCTCCTCCACAGGTGATTTAGCTTGCACTTACTTCTCTTTAATGTTGATTCATACCAATCGTATTGTTGTTGATCATAGTTTGACATATTCATTGACGCTAAAATATAACATTACAGTGATAAGACATTGATTGACAGATATTTGCCATAGACACCACTTCCCGTAGAATCCCGTCGTCAAATCACTCTCAAGATCAATAATCCCTAATTAACAGACATTGAATCTTCTAGATGCAGAGGGTTAGATTTTCCCGCCCCTACCTCTCCAAATTGTATTAGAAATTTGCCCTTTTTAACACAATATTTATCAATATGCAATAAAAAGTGCCGCTTTTTCTCTGTTATAGATCCCTGTACCCATATAATCTGAAATAAGAGCAAATAATCACTGTGGATGAGGGATTTTTTGAGCATTGCTTCACTTCAGGCTTTCTACAAACTCCTTCACAGTGATTATTTTCTCTTATTCCGGAACCTACAATTCTGGACATAAATGATGACAATTTGCAAATTTTGACAAATTCTCGACGCCACAAATAAATACGCAAAACCCAACCTCGTTCCCAGGGCTTCATTTCTATTGACGACAGGAGAGTCATCTAAATGATTTATCAGACTAGACAAATTCTGTATTTTTCAGCAGCTTAGTAACAAGGCTCTTGGAACAAATTCGAATATTCATGCAATTTGTTCTTGCTAATCACTTTAAGGCTTTTAGTCTTAGTTGAATCCGAATTTTTATACATACCTAATTCATCTCGTATAAGCAAATCTTGTATATCTTTCTTCAACTTCATCACATGATCTTTCTCTAACCTCTCATGTTGTAAAACTTCATCTAAACCTTTTGCAATCTCAATGTAACTGTATAGTGTGTGTGTTAGATTTTCACAAGAGTTGTTAGCATCTAAAATATAGAATAGGGACCGTCTCAAAAATAAAATCTACAGAAGAGGGTGGTGAGTCAACGATCTTGCAATTCATTACATGTTCGTTGACCTAACACACTTCTGCACTGTGCATCTAAAATATAGTTTATATTCACGTAGTTTAATATTATTACCTTATTCTTATAACTTGTTCAAAGTCCACAGTAAAGATGCTGGAACAACATTGTTCGACGTTGTTCTAGCGTCTTACTGCAGACTTTGAACAGGTTTATGTGTAAACATTGTTCCTTTCAAGCGAAGTTATATTTAAAGTACAAAACCACTAAGTAAAGAAAATTTCCCAAATTAAATCCCGACAAAAGCTGCTGCTCAATTCGGGAAATTAATTAATTCCTCACAAAAATTTAATTCAACATGATAACGTCTATACTTTTCTTTCTTTGAGTATGACAGCATGATCACATCTATACCTTTCTTTACAATTTTCTTTCTTCAAATATGACATTATACACGTTTATATATAAGCATAACAGCATACGTCTTAAAACGTTGATTAAATATATTTATTAAGGGGGGTACCCATAGAAATAAGTCAAAATTTACTGATACTCATAAAATAAAATTTTATTTAAATTTTTAAGTACCATGTAGTCAAAATAATGATAGACCATTGATATAAACATTCACTTGATTAGTACGATTCCTTAGATTCTCAGTATTGGTCCGGCTTCCTCTAGGTCCTCATAAATATAAATAAAGAGTTAAACTAATCAGGTTCGTCAGTATTTATTTAAACATTTATAGTGCCCATTTAAAGCGGAACGTAATGTTTATTGATGTTTTGAAATACTAAGAATTTGAACATTGTGTATAGCCCTGGGAACGAGGTTGTGTGAATAGGTCAATGTCCCAGTGGACAAAACTTGTAAAGGAATTCTTTACTGCGGACGTTGATCATTTTTTTCGCGCGCTGTAGTATGCTGCTCATATGCATACTTGTTAGTGGTTTCCAATTTTCTACGTTAACTTCATCATTTTCATAAGCGATATTATTGTCGTTACCATGGTGACCATATAATGCTGATATGATATCATTGTGAAATGAATAGATTGGTTCTGGTTCATGTATGATTTTTCCATAATATTGTTCAAGAGAAGATGGTATGTATAGACGTTTTGCCTGAAAAATATGAAGATTTATTGGAAAGTTTATCACAGTTACTTTACACGGATGTGAAACGCTGTTTTTCTAAGCTTTCATTTAACGATTTTACCAAGCCCAGCTGGCAAAAAAGTTCTAACGTTATTTTGCTGACTTTGAACAGGTTTTTGCCGGCTAGGAAGATAGGTAAATATTACTATTAATAAATAAGAATCACACTTTGTCTTTTAACCCCCCTGATTTCTAATATATAAGCGGTGTTTTTTCTGTGCAATTTGTATTCAAATCTTGGACCTTAAAGGTGTAAGTGCACCCATTTTTTTTATTATTATTGTTCCAGATAAGTACGTTAGCAGGCACAAAAAGAATAACGAAATTTTGAAATGATAATGCAACCTCTTCTCATTACAAACATAGTCAATATCTATTTCTTGTAACACTTTTATTAAGAAACTTATGAACTAACGGGAAAAGTCAGGTATATTTTTTATTATATATATATATATATATCCGAATATAAGCGCTTGCGCCCATATCTGGGGTGCACTTATTTTCTAATTCATAGAATTCTACCAAAAATAACTTTATTTATTCTATAATATTAAGTACTCAATACAACAGTAAGTAAAGTCAGTCTAGTTATGATGTTGACTAGTGCGGCTATTAATGGGTGGGTGGGTGGGTAGGTCAACGAGAAACTATCGACGTGTGATTTGCCTGCTTGCAAACGCCCCTTTAAAACTTGGATCACGTGACCATAATTATTGCATAATTAGACACCCTCCTCCTCATACGTTTATAATAAAACATAAATAAATTCATTTATATGCGGGGTAATACGTAGCTAATAATGCCACACGGGGCAAAATAATGATATTAGATATTAGATATCAAAAACTGTATTTGACCAAATAAAATTACAGAAAAGTGTGTGTTATAATCCTATTTAATGGGCGCATGACGTCGGAAGTCGATACGACTCCAGGACGCCACGTTGTTATGAAGTTAGTAGTTATTAGTTAGTTTGGTAGTTATGAAGAACCAATCCATTGCTAGATTAGTGACTCAGCAGTAGCTACTCTAAAAGTGGTATGTGTCCTCTTTACCCTAGGAGGATGGAAAGTTTTGCTGAAAGAAAATTTCACGATGTAGATAATATCCACTTCAGTCGCGAAATTAAAATTCAGCACCAAAGTTCACTTTCGCACTATATGACTAGGCCAAGTATGTTTTAATAAAATGGAATAAAAAACGGTCACTATAGATCTTTTTATAAAACAGTGAAAACGAGGCGTTATTCAAAGTAGAACTTCCAAGGAAGGTATTGCATTGTGACAAGTTCTACTTTCAACAACGAACGTTTTTTTTACTAAAAGGACTCTTACATATCCATATTAATACCTTATCATTTTCTACTTTATCTTTGGATTTTCGTTCCACGTTTTCAGCTTTTTCTATAAATTTTTCTAAATTCTCAAAATCTCTTTCTTTATCCTTTAAACCAATCTTCATTCGTTTTGAATCTGGGTAATGTTTTTCAACTACACCATTTCCTGTTAAAAATATGAGTAAAATTAATCGAGGTGTAAATAATCACATACACAGCGTAAATTGCTACTGAAGACGGCGCCGAATATTCCCGTATATGGACTGGTTATTTCCATATATGGTCATCTTCGGTTGTTTTCTATTGGACAAAAATTTTCGCGCGAAAGTTAAAAGAAGACATTCTACGGATAGAAATTGGAATCACATCTTTTGAGCAGTCTTATGTTTACTGACTTCGGTAAAATTATTTACAAAAATTTTTTATTTTTGTTTTCTAAATGTTGAGATGATCCCTGCAGGTTGGTTTCATATGGGCGAATTTAAGTAAGTGTTTTTGCTTGTAACGCCGCAAGTATCTGTTAATATATCAGTAAATCAATTGGTAAAAATTTACGTTATATGATGTGTGACGTCAACTTCTACCGACGAAATATGTTCTATTTGTACAAAAAAGTCGCCTATACTGTAGTGAAATTGACCCATTAAGTGCAATAATCAGAAGAGTACGAAAGTGGTGTATATTATTTACTCGTAATAAGATATACAATTACTCGCAATAAGATAGAAAACTATCAAAAGTATATCTTACCTATCATATCAAACATGTTACTATTTAAACACATGTCACCGTCCATTGATATTTCATTCCTCTGTAAGCTAACACTCATATTAAAACCAACACATGATCCAACACTTTCTTCCAAGTTAGCATTTATACAAAAATAATGAAACTGTAAAGAATCTTTATCCATATTATACGTGATCTGATTTCCAACATTGACAAGTTTTATGATAAATTTTTGTAAATCTTGTGATGTTTTCAATGGTAATTTTGCCCTCTTGACAAATTCTTTGGCAAATTTTAATGCTATTCTGGCACTTTTTAATGTAGCTAACTTCAGCTATAACATAAACATTTAGTATTAAGTCTTAGACCATACTAATCCTATTAGTACTGGGCTTTTTAGAACTCTGCAAGACTGGTGGGGGAGGGAGAGGGGGGATGTGGGGCAGATTCCGCCCCCTCTCCATAACGGCTGGTAGTATATTGATAAAACTTTCTAGAATTATAGTCCATCATAAAAGGAACAAAATGGTAGCATTTTTTTTGACGACAACTCAAAATAAACTTTGTTAGCTATATTATCCAATTGGATTGTTTTTTTTCATTGCTTGTCTTTTTTTTACGCCAATCTTACCATCCGAATAAATTTCCAAATATATTAAAAAAATTGAAAAATAAGTATAGTTACATGCCTCTAATTTTGTCAGAGTTATATCATATTACCTCTAATTTTTCGTCCGATAAATCCATGAGTCTTCTTAACTATTTCTTTACTTTAAATGTTCGTCCGATCTCAACAAAATAATTATATTTTCCGTCAGACTAAATTATATGAAGAACGGTAGTATTTGTTTCCAAAAGAAAAAAACATTGAAATAAACCAGATACATACCTTTGTACTCATTTTTGATAATAAATTGAAACCTCTCTTCTTAAATTTTTCATTTTCACATTTTAGTATACACTGAAGATTTGGTGTTCTTTTGAAGCATGGTTTATAATTTCTACATGCCGTCCAATGAGCAAATGTCTTTATACATCGAGAATCATCTACATATGTTCCCTGACATACTGAAAAAAACAAGACGATATTAGTAGCCAGCCCAGCCTGAAAGAATTCGTGCGTAGCAACAGTAAAGTTAACAAAAAGAAGATATTTCATTGGTATAGATTGATGTCACATAACATTAAGCACGATAAACTGAGAAGATGCCACGTTAGTAGCCACAACGAAGTAGACTACAGTGGTACATTTAACAATAGTAAAGGAAAGCGGATAAAGTACCAAATCTCAAGCTCAATAAAAGAACATTTAACACCATGTATGTTGTTGGTAATTTTACCAATCTGATAGTTTGTTTTTTGTCATGACTTCTCTATAATATGAGTCTATAACGATTTGAGGAAAATTTCGCGCGTAAGCCAAACGAAGACATTTCATTATGGTAGAAATTGGCATCACACGATGTGTGATGTCAATTTTTACCAATAGTATGTCTTCTTTTGGCGCAGGATTTTCCGCCTAATACACACATCGTAAAAAACTACTGAATAGATCTTTAAATAAATAATAATAATGAGGCGTTTGTAGTATAAACTTGTTGGAATGTAATAACTTCTTTTCTGTGGAGACAATGTGTGAAAAGTACGTTATTACATTGCTACAAGTTATACTTTGAACAACAAACGTCTCGTTTATAGTCTCATGTAACTCCATATACGTACTGTGTATTTCCTTATATGGCAATACACCGTACATAAACCATTCATAAACACGGAGCTATATAGGTCCGTATTCAGTCGTCTCTCACACTAACTTAAAAGAAGTTCTAGAATCATTGAATTATTTAAAATGTAAAATTCGGTTCGCTATTATGGCAGTTTCATTTAAACAATAGATTTGATTCCATTGATTTGATTTTTTAATTAATATTGTGAGAATGTGGAACTATTCACCAATAGATCTGTTACCTTTTGGACAGTCTGAGAAACAATTTGCACCAACTTCATGTCTGTTGTGTAAGATTTCTCTTGTTTCACCATTTAGTTGAGCCTGTTTTTCTTTAATGCGAGCTTCTTGTTCATTTAATTTCGCTTTTGCTCTAGAGAAGATGTCTCCTGTTTCCTTGACCTAAAATAGAAGTTGAGCACCTAGTAATGATTTGTCATTCCCTGTCAATTACACAATCAAAAGTAAGGATTTGTCATTCCTCATTAATTACCCAATCAAATTTGCAATTGAAAGAGTCCCTTTTGGGCGTCACATGAAGCCAATAAATTGGTTGAAAGCGATGTCACCTGACGCCTTCATGGGACGATTTCTGACGAAATTATGATCATTTAAAGGCATTCCTTTTTCTTATAGAAATACCGTAAGCCTTCGACTATAAGCACTTGGCTTATAATAGTCCCTATGTATGTGGTTAGCTTATGCACGTAGAGTCTTATATACGGACGGTTTATGTAAAGACAAAACTTTGTTTTTGACTGCAGGAGCTTGGGTCTCTGCAGCAGGTGGAGTGGAGCTCCCATAAATCTGTTATTTAGATGGGCCTAAAGTATACTTACGTAATGAGTATAGGGATGCAAGTTTGTATGTATGGTACATCATGTGGACGAGAGATTTTCAGAGTATTTTCAGCTAAATCGACTGAAAACATTCTGAAACATCTCTCCACCACAGTGATGGTTAGCCGAATATCAGGAAAAGAAACAATAACTAAAATGATGTAAATAAATATTTGAGACGAATCTGAGCAAAAAAATTATATTTCTATCTTAAAAAAGCCTTGAATTTCCATTAGCAAGACAAACGGCACGAAAATTCAAATTTGTTTCAAGAGCCTCAATACTAGGCTGCCGGGGACAACAGAGTTTGTCGAGTTTTTAGATAGATTTAATATTCTTAAATCTACACGATAAATCTTCGAAATAAATCCTAGAGACTTCCCGTGATCGTTTTCCGCATATAAGTTTAACTTGTGGTGTCTAGGTTTCATTAAAATTCGCTAAATATCTCATATTTTTTTCACATTATTGTAATTAAAATGAAAATAATGTTTTCGCAAGGGACCTATATAAAGGGGCTTGCATTGGAAATGATCTGAATGTAGTGTGGTAAGTCTAGTGGTATATAGGAGGAGTGCATTGAAAATGATCTGAGTGTGTGGTGTTGTAAGTCTAGTGGTATATAGGAGGAGTGCATTGGAAATGATCTGAGTGTGTGGTGTTGTAAGTCTAGTGGTATATAGGAGGAGTGCATTGGAAATGACCTGAGTGTGTGGTGTTGTAAGTCTAGTGGTATATAGGAGGAGTACATTGGAAATGATCTGAGTGTGGTGTCGTAAGTCTAGTGGTATATAGGGCTTGCATTGGAAATGATCTGAGTGTGGTGTGGTAAGTCTAGTGGTCGTATACACCGACAGGAAGGAGTTAGGTCATATAATATCCATACATTAAAGGTACATAATCACCTTTTTTGGTCAAATTTTTCAATTTCTATGTCAAATGGATAAGTGACACACATTGAACATACTCAGAAAATTTCAGAGTCTAAAAATTTCAAGAAGTGGCAAAACAAGCAATTCTTTTCTCTGAAAACAG
>JAULBZ010002317.1:0-19088 GCA_032360805.1 Neoturris breviconis | reverse complement strand
AGATAAACCTCAGGGGACTTCTCAAGGTTAATTTCCGCACTTATGTTTTACTTGTGGTTTATATTACCCTTTAAAATGCACACGTTTTCCCATTATTTATGCAAACGATTGTAGCAGCTTAGTACCTAGGCTCTTGAAACAAATAGAATTTTCGTTCCGCTCATCTTGCTAATAAAAATGTAAGGCTTATTATTATCAAAGTTGAAATTCCGGATTTTTGCACGAATTTCCCTTCTTACTAAATATTTATGACCATGATTGTACCAAGCCTTTGAGGGGTTTCGTATTACCAGGGGGAAGCCCTCCTCCCCACCTCTCTGTAATTTCTGAATGGTTGATGATTGAGTATTCCAACTTTGCAAACGTATATTTTACTATAAATTGTACACTTTGGCATTAATTATTTTTTTGCTGACGACATTATTTTTATGGATGACGTCATTAAAATTAGCTTATCTAGAAAAATGTCATGATTTTAGAGTATGGTTTCTAGTCTTCGTTAGGTGTATTAGTTTGGGTTGAAACTTTGTACATACGTAGCTATAAAATAAGATACTGTTTCATGTCAATGACGTCATCATAAACAGGGGCTTTTTTTGTCACACTCCGAACAAAATTCGGACACACCATGGCAACAACGTAAAATTTATTAAAAATCAGAATTAAAATCCTAGATGATTTTAGGAAAAGTCACAAAATTTCCTATCAAAAGAATTATTATTCAAGGAGTTATAACAAATAAAACCCGAGAGGATGCCTGGATCACTTACAACTTTGATCCCAGCGCATTTCCCCTCTTGACACGTCAAAAGAGAAGAAGCGTTGGGATCGAAGTTAATACACTTACTGATCTAAACCATATATCCATGCCACCAATATTAATTCAGTCAACGCAACCATAAGGATTGGTACATCAACACTAAATTTATTAAACAATTGTACTAAATATTCACCGGAATATTGAGTAAAACCAAGACCAGCCAAAAAACCTGGTACGGCAACCATCACTAAAAGATAAAACATATAAGCTGATTTTAAACTAAGGTCGAACCAACCTCGTTCCCGGGGCTTCTTGATTTTTTGAAATACGGAAGAACGGCTCTACCGTGTTTCGAAAAGGCAAGAAGCTCTGGGAACGAGGTTGAGGTCGAACGAAATTGGAGGTTGCCTTTCGTCGTTAGCTTCTTTTACTGGGTAGATGGGAGACACCTTACCCAGATCATATTGACACCCCACCATTTTGGTAATCATTTTATCCCGTGAATATTTATTTCTCACTAAATTTAGAGAAGCAAGAATAAATGGTATCACGCAGAAACAACATTAACCCTCTATCTACCAGGCCTGTGCAGGGGCTCCGTATTACCAGAGGGGGGTTGGGGTTAGAGCCCTCTCCATAATTTTTAAACAATTCATGGTTGAGATTTCAAACTTTGCACAGATATAGTCCATTATAAATTGTACATTTTTGCATTAAAATTATTTTATTATTTTGTCGAAACTTTCTACATACGTATTTTATGAATTAAGGTACTGCTTCATGTCAAAAGAAAAACATGTTGACGGCAGTAAATTTTGCTAATCACGGAAAAATACTTTCTGCTACACCCAGTAACAAATTTAGGGTCACCATGGCAATAACCTAAAATTACACAAACCTTTCTTTTCAGAATTATAATGCTAGAAAAGTTTTAGGAAAAATCACAAAATTTCAGATCAAAAAGATAATTATTAAAGGAGGTATACCTAAAGAATTGAGAGGAGGGATGCTCACTGGTAGAAATAGGATCAAGGAAAACGGACTGTATTTTCACAGCTGAATATTTCTACTAAAAAGTAGGAATTAACCCAATGAACAGAAACTTGTTCAAAGTCCGCAGTAAAGACGCTAGCGTCTTTACTGCGGACTTAGAACAAGTCTTTGTCCACTGGCAATAGCAGAAAGTATTATTTTGTGACCATTTTAGCATACAGATTTTTCTTAAAATTATAAATATTTATCGTTCCCCGTCTCCGGAAAATACGAAAATTATAATTACGGGTGACCCTCATTAAAGAGGTATATATAACTTTACAGGCACAACAACGTCACAATGACGTCGTGACGTCGTTTTGACGCTATTTTGACATTGATACGATACCCTGTGTCCATTGGAACGGACCAATAATATATACTTACCAATAATCAACTCTTTTCTAAACTTCTGAAAGAAAGGCATGTCTCTCAGTGACGTCACAAGTCCTTCTAAAGAACCAAACATGCTGCCTAGACCAAGCGTGATCAACATGAGAAAGAAAATGATGGAGAAAAATGTCGGAATTGGTAAATGTTTAATCGCTTCTGTGAATGCAACAAAAGCCAGACCAGATCCGCCTGTCCCCTGAAAAAATAAGATATCAACACTCTATCAGGCCTCCGAATTCAGGTCGGCATTCCCCTATGGAGGTGCATCTTTGGAGACTAATTTGAAGCCTTTTGGCTGCAAATTAGTCTCCAAAGAGGCTCCTCCACAGGGATATGCCGACCTGAATTCCGTGGCCTGCTCTATTGTCCATCAATGATAGCTGGTCACATTATTACGTGTAAAATCTGGGTTTCCACCTGTTTCGTGTTAAGTCAGAATGGGAATTGAGCAGGGTAACGGATCAATTGAGCATGCGCAGAACGTTTTTTTTATGTTTAATGGGAAAAGTATGTTTTATTATTTCCTGTGATTTTGCCAGACAAGAACAATCTAGCCAATTAGAATTTATGCAATATTTGCTTACGTTGACAATAAAATTTTCTCGTTAACTCAATATCCCACTCTCGTATTAAAAATGGGAAATTTCTTTGTTAAGATTGTGAACAAACAGAGTATGAAAATAATCATTGTTCCCAAGGCTAATTCCCACTTTTTGAAGGAAGGGCGGCGCCGAGGTTGAAAAATGATATGTTACAATTTTATAGCTCCTTTTAGAAGTTAGAAGAATTAAAATCAATATCATTGGTTGTTAAATCAATCGATAATCTAGGGAACTCATCACCAGGGCTTTTTGATTTTTCATCAATTTTTCAAAGTGTATCAAGAAACCCTGGGTATGAAGTTGATATATGACAAGTTTAAAAAATATATATAAATATGAGTAGGCAAAAACTTGTTCAAAGTCAGTAGTAAAGACGCTAGAACAACGTCAAACGTGGACTTTGAACAAGTTATTTGCCCAGTGGGTAAATACCTGTGAAAGAAAATGTTCCACGGAACAATTTGGTTGTGTTTCATTAGGAAATAAACCATATTGAGTTTTACAAAACTGACTTTTTTTGTTTGCTCTAAGAAATTAAGAAGAAAGTTCTCAGTCAATAATCTCGCCATTGCTATATACGATAGATCTATTTACAAATATATGAAAACGAGGCTGTTCAAAGTAGAAACTTGGTGCAGCAATAACTTATTATACTTATATACTATATGGTCGGGTGTAAACTAATAATTCCCGGGTGTAGACTAATTTTCCGTGTACATACACGTGAATAAATGGACCACCGTATTCGGAAGTCTTTCACGGCTTCTGCCGCAGGCACGAGGAAATGTTTTTTTAAATTTCGATCAAATCAAATCTTAAGCTAGAAATATGGGCGATAACTTGTTGAACATAGCTAGGTCTGCTGTATTGCAAAACCTTTCCGGTGGTCAAATGTGGTTTTTCTACCGATCTTAATCAACCAAATTGAATGGAAAAAAATAATTAAAAATACGAATTTTATCTGACAAAATAAAACAAAACACTAGACAAAAACATACCAAAAGCATTTCCATGTCCGCTTTTGGCAACCTCGTTCCCAGGGCTTCTTCTCTCTTGACGTTCGTCAAGAGAGAAGAAGCCCTGGGAACGAGGTTGCGCTTTTGGGACCAAAATATACAACTTTCTTTACTTATTTCTTACTGAATGTATGAATAAATCTAATGAATGAAATAGTAATATTACGATGATTGGAATGTCTGATCTCTATAAGAATGTTGTCAGACATTTTAAAGACGTCATCTGATACAAATCTTCGTAAAGAAATAGTGTTATGAATAGTATAGTATATGTATATAGTATAAAAAATTAAAATAATTTAATTTTTTTTTTCAGTATAACAACTTGGTTAAATACAAACTCGTTCCAGGGCTTCTTCTTCTTCTTCTTGACGTTCAACGTCAAGAGAAAAGAAACCCTAGGAACGAGGTTGGGTTAAATAAAATTGATAGAAAAATCACATTTGACCACTGAAAATATTTAGCAATACAACAGACATAGCTATGTTCAACACGTTTTTGCCCATATTTTTAGATTTAGATTTTATTTAATATAAATTTTAAAATGTTCCGTGCCCGCGGGAAAAGCCGTGAAAGACAAATACGGTCCATATATTCACGTACCTGGCAATGCACAGTTCATATACGGGAATATACGGCACCGTGTTCGGCAGTGTTTCACTGTGTGAATACGTTGTTCTAGCGTCTTTACTGCGGACTTTGAACAAGTTTTTGCCCACTGGAATATTTATCCGCTAAATAATATTTTTTCTGGTTGTTTCCAGCAAATATGAAGACGTAAAATACGATCTTGAATATCTCTATTTACGGACAGCTCTTACGGAAAATTTACTCTATTTACGGACAGTTCTTACGAACAATTCTTTATAAGGCAAAGTATCCGGGACCACGTACTGGGCAGTTTTACCACATGTTGAGTAAACTTATTTATAGATAAAATTATCACGTGGAAGTTACTATAAAAACTTCTCAATGACATAGTTGGCAACTAAAATAAATATAAAATTCTCATGAAGCTTATAATTTAAATTGACATTATGATCAGTCTTATCGTTTGAAATCCTATTAGTACATAATACTTAATCATTAACGATACACTAGTATCCAATATATGAAATATACCATATTTTATTATATTGTACCCCCGTCTAAAGAGGCGATACTATATGTAGTTTTATATTATTCTTAATCTGGAATTTCAAAAATATTTTTCCTTTATAAGTTTCGATACAACTTTTAGAATTACCCCCAGCCGCCAAAAACCTGTTCAAAGCCAGCAAGATTACGTTAGAACAACGTTCTTTGAACTGGAACTTCTCTGTGTAATAAATAGAATTTATCCATATTCCCAGTAGGCAACGGCTTGTTCAAAGTCCGCTGTGAAGACGGTAGAACAACCTGCTTCGTCCTTGTCCTAGCATATTTACTTTAAACAAGTTTTTTTTTTTGCACTGGAAACTAACATCAACGCGATTGCATTTCGGTGTTTTGTGTAACGTCAATTTCTACCAATGGAATGTCTTCTTTTGGCTTTCGCGCGAAATTTTTTGTCTAATGGAAATCAACCTTTATTTTGCAATTTCAGAATTTCTATTTGTGCAACCAACATCGACATCGACATCAAAAAGGAAAGAAAAAGAGAAATGACGAGAATGGTGGAAAAATGTTAAGAACATAATCACCTTTATAAGGTAGCCTTAACGTGGACCCCTAAATGAGTTTCACTCTAAACGAGCTTGCAATTGATTGGTTTCTTCCTACCGGAGATACACGATAAATCTCTAAAGACTTGACCGGATCGTTTTCCGCATTTGAAATCTACTTGTGGTGTGTATTAATCACCAAAATTCATGAAATATCTCATTATTTATGCGTTAGGTTGTAGCTCCGTAATGTGTGACGCGATTTCATTACACATTTTTTATAAGCAACCATTTTATAAACCAGTACTCAGACAGTAAAACGTTAAGCAACTTTTAGTACACAGTCACAATCACAAACAACTTCAGAAAATGACTTATGCCTTGAAAGAAAGTTTGAATAGTATACAAACTTTCCAGAATCATCGATTTTGTCAATATTTCATTTGCTTTGCTAATTTTCGAAATATTTTATTTTTACGTTTGTATGCCGATTTAAAATGTGGTATTACCTTCTTTTTTGTTTCTTTTTCTATAACAAACCTATGTATAATATATTTATACCTGCGTATTAAGTCTCTTTCTATTATCTTTCTTCAAAAGGGAATATATATCGAAACATTTAGCAACTGCTAAGAAACTTTTAATACTGAAATTTCGGTTTATCCTAAGCAACTTTGAGTACTGGGACCTGACCTTAGTTGCTTTTAAAATAATAGGTCTCGCTCGTTCGGAATTCCTGGAAAAAACGTTTGAACTGATGTCTAGATGTATCCAGCCTTCGATTGAATATACCCTCTGGATAGAGAGAAAAAAGACTGTTAGCCACATAGTGGTTTGTAGCCTAAATTCAGAAATCCTGAAGAAAATCGGAGATAATCGAAAAATCGGAGTATCGCAATTAACAGTAAAAATCTAAATCTAGGAAATTAATGATTAAGAATTTAGAACGAGAAAATTCAGTCTGGCTTGTCTAAAAAAAGAATCTCACCTGTAGCCAAGAATTGAGAAAATCGCTAAACCAGCAAATATTGATGTTCCGCAATTCGTAAAACTAATAATTAGTGCATCTTTTAACGTATTATTTTTGACGTCATTGTAACTAGCATACGCAATCAATCCTCCAAATGCTAAACTCAAAGAGAAAAAGATTTGAGCTGCAGCAGTCATCCATACTTTCGGATCTTTCAATTTCTCCCACTAAAAGTAAAAAACAAACATCACAGCTTGTAAGCCTGCCGAATGCGGTCCTGTATATCTCCGTATTTGGGTTTTGTATTACCATATATGGGAATATTCAGTCCATATACGGAAATATATGGGACTGTATTCGGTATTCGTTCAAGCTGTGCTTATAATTATATTTATGCTTTAGCATAAATTACGGAACGGCAGACAAGCTAAAAACTGCTGTTCTGCGTTTCATAACCGTCCCTGCTTAGATAATAAAATATGGCAAAATGCAAGAGAGATTCCGTTAAATCATCATACGAAAAAATTATTTGGTGTCCTTCTTCGTTTTGTAATTAAGTTTGCGATAGACTATTACGTCGTCTTTCGCAGGCATTCCTCATATTTTTAAAAGTTTTACTTTTACAACGAAAAGATATAGAAAACATACATAGAAATCATACAACGATTCTTTGCCGTTGTTTTTTTCACATTCGTTTTTTACAGCATAGAGAAACACCCGTGGATCTACTTTGCTGTATAAATATGCGTGCTTTTCTCTGAGGTAAAGAATTGTTAGGAAGGTATAAATCTCTGTATAGTGCACAGTACAAACAAAGGAATTGTACAAAACTGTTGAAAATTGTGTATGATTCTCTATCACAGATGTATTCAATTTTTGTTATTTAGACTGGCAAAAATTCACCATAACGTGTTTGCATAGTATTGTCTAGGCAATACAGTATTGTCAAACGGCACATTCCTGGAGATATCGGCTGTTCACATTTCTCCCCTTTTTATTTTTCCCGCGCTTTTTCTCGCTTTATATATATTTTCTTTATTTTTATTTTTTTGCAATCGACTTTTTAGAGAATGATAAGATAAGAATTTCTTGCCTTATCATTTGCGATAACATCTCCGCAGACTGACAACAGAAATCTATAAACACGCATTTTTAGAGAATGACTATCTCGATAAGAATCTTTTGCCTTATCATTTGCGATAACATCTCCGCAGACTGACAACAGAAATCTATAAACACGCATGTGCTATTCATTAAGGTTTGTAGTTCTGTCTACTGGGTGCAAGTAATATATGATTCATGACAAAATGTCTTATGGGCGCGTATAAATGTCAAAACGATGTCTTTCTGACTAGACGGCGCGTGCTAGCGGAGATTATACATTCCACTACAGACAGATCATAGAAAAACTATGTCGACACAACTATGACACGACGTATATGTCGACACAACTATAACACGACGTATATGTCGACACAACTATAACACGACGTATATTCAAACTATGTCGACACAACTATGACACGACGTATATTCAACTATGTCGACACAACTATAACACGACGTATATGTCGACACAACTATGACACGACGTATATTCAACTATGTCGACACAACTATGACACGACGTATATGTCGACACAACTATGACACGACGTATATTCAAGTTTTTTTTAGATACTTTCTCAATGCCGTTTCCCACATCTTTTTAACATTTTCCCAGTGGGTAAAAACCTGTTCAAAGTCATCAGTAAAGACGTTAGAACAACGTTGAACGACGTTGTTTTAGCGTCTTCACTGCGCACTTTGAACAGGTTTTTCTCCACCGGGTACAATGTTGGTCATAAATTGCGGTACAATTTGGGAATTTTGACACGGCATGCAAGTAAAACATAAAGGCGGAAAATGACCACAAGAAGGCCCTATATATGTATTAATCGAATAAACTTAATAGGATCTAAAGTATATTTGCAAACTCGACAAAATATGATGTTCCTAGAAGGCTAGTACCCAGGCCTTTCCAACAAATTTAATTTTCCGGATATTCGTCTTGTTAATCAAAATTTAAGGCTTTTTGTCTAACTTAAAATTCCGAATTTTTGCACGAATTAAACTTTGTCTCAAAATATTTATGACCGAGATTGTTGATCTGTACATTGTGTGTCTATTTAGTTTGACAGGATTTGTCTAATAGACATGTTTTTAGAGAACATCAGAAGCGGATTGTGTTCCTTTACAGAATATATAAAGTAGATGGCAAGGATTTATATGAATCCATTATCTGCTCTAACATAGCTTTAGATTAGTTTAGAGACCGAATCAAATTCTTTCTACCTAGAGAAGCTAAAGTTTCCATATGATGTAGTTGCTTGAATTCCATTTATCATAAAGTGTAATTCACAGTTTGAAAGACTACGGAATACGGACCCGTATAACTACGTGTTCGGGCTGTGTATTGCCATATATGGTCATACACAGTTCGAATACGAAGTTATACTGGTCCGTACTCAGTAGTCGTTCATACCGTGACTAACATACCTTTGGGACAAAGAAAAATTTCAATCCGTCTTCATATCCTTCCAACATAAAACCTTGTATAATAAATACAAGTAATACCAAATATGGAAATGTTGCAGTGAAATAGACAACCTAAAACATAAACACTCAGTGATCAAGAACTTGATAAAAGTAATCAGTAAAGACGCTTGAAAAACGTTTTCAACGTTGTTCTAGCGTCTTTATTGTTGAATTTGAACACAACACACCGGACAATAAAAAATAAAAAATGGTCATCGGTATGTATATAGCCTTAGCTCCAGTACCAAACTACGAAACTACAACAAGTAGTACTATTACTTGTAGCAGTTTGGGACTAGAGCTCAGGCTAGGTGTATAGAATTATAACCTGAGCCACAGCCCTTACAGAGTGGTATTGATTAAGGACTGGTGACTAAGTTAATTTACAAAATTTGCTCCAATATTAATATTCTAACCTATTGAAATAAATATATGGTGTACCCAATTGTCGCGTAACAACCGGCAGGGTATGTGGTTTCAGATTATAATCTAAAATTAAAATGTGCCACACAGCAGGAAAGAGAGACTGCCAAATACAGTGTCGCGTATGACTATAAATATTCTACTATGACGCTCATAATAATTATCACGTGACTTTAATGTTATTCCAGTATTCTCAAGATAAGCCCACAAAATATACCTTACTTGTAATGAATTTCGCGCAAGATTGACTTCGCGCAGACTTAAGGTGCGCCAAATTCAAGCTGAGCAAAAATTATCCGCGCGAATAGCTTTCGAATTTTTTTGCTTAAAGAAAATGGAAATGGCTGTAAAAACCATTTAAAAAAATATAGTCTATTATTCTACAAACCCTGACGTCACAGAGTTAGAATATATGCTAGTCTAGTAATAATTGTAATAGAAACATACTTTTCCAGTAGTTTGAATTCCTTTCCACATACATAATGCAACAAGAATCCAGGCTAATAGTAAACACAATGTTATTTTCCAGGCAAAACCGGAATGATCGCTAATGCTGTCTGATATTTGTAGAGCATCATAGTACCAATAATACTGCGTTGATCCGATTGAATTGCATTTTAAATTTTCCGTATCGACTGTCACATTAAGTACTGAGTCAAAATATGTTCTAAAAAATATAAATATATATATATATATACGGTGTGAAAGATTACTGAGTACGGACCAGTATATGTATGTGGCATATAGCAATACACAGTCCGGATAAGAAGTTGTACGGGTCCGTACTCAGTAGACTTTTACGTTGCGTCATACTTTAACATTTGATATCTATAGACACATGGCGTCTAACTAACTTAAAAAATACGACGTTAATACGGAGTTGAATAGGCATTCCGTACACACTGGGGTCCATTCACAATTATTCAAAAAGAGCTCGGTACTACTACTGAAATTGTTACCCTACAGGCACGTAACGTTGGATCATCAAGGTTATCTTGGTTAACAACTGGTGACGTAATCATTTTATAAGGATTCCCCTCTCCCCCCGCCCCCCCCAAAAAAAAAAAAACAAACAAACAAACAACCCTGTTCATTGGTGGGTTTCTGAACGATGTTAACCTTGTCTAAAGTGGTCTTGTGAAGCTTTAATCTATCAACTATGCTCCAATTTTGCAAGCTCGTTCCCAGACCCTTTTGAGTTTTTTCTAAAAAAAATCAAAAGGGGCTGGGGACGAGCTTGCCAAGTTTTGTCCAATCTTCTATTTCAAATAAAATGGCATCACCGAGTTTTTCAAAATATAATACAATATAAATGGGTATTCTTAGCTTGTGTTGCTCAATTAAAGTAAAAGTTTTTATGATTTATTATAATTTAAATTTGGCACTAATTTGGTACTAACTTGGCAGAGCATTACGCGCTCCCACCTTGATGATGTCATCGAAGGTAGTGACGTCATTAAGAAAATAAATATGCTAAAATGTTAAATATGAATTGACCTAATTTTCTGAAAAGGTTCAACTTTACAGCACAATTCCATCAAAATTTATGAAGGGGGTACAATGTCCCACTCCTTCAGATTCTCAGAGCCCTAAAAAGCCCAGTACGGATAGGGTTAAAATGTGTCATAGTTTTAATACATTAATATATTCAAGCTCGTTCCCAGCCCCTTTTGACTTTTTTTTTATTTTTCTTGGACCTTATAGAAAAGACGAAAGACTTTTTCAAAAGGGGCTGGGGACGAGCTTGTAATATATTATCATAAGTAACTTTAGTTATATTTTAGATTACTATAATTTCATATTTTTTTCATCGCATCCTATATACCACTCATCAAATAGCGGCTTCTATATTCTCACCTCAAAAGTTTCTCTTAATTATAGACTTAAATAGCCGAAACTCTCTTCTCGTTCGGCAAAAACTTGTTCAAAGTCAGCAGTAAAGACGCTAAAACATAACGTCGTTCGACGTTGTTCTAGCGTCTTTACTGCGGACTTTGAACAAGTTTTTTGTCCGCTGAGTTATTGACTTTCGGCTAAAATGAAACTATTAAAATATACCAGAATATTGGAATTGATTGGTTATTTCATACGTATAAAGATCGTTGATTCGATAATTTTCTTGTCAAATATTACTTTTTGGGATTATCCTCAATGATAGTCATAACAAATACATACACAGTTAACATCCGCCATATTTAACTGTCGCTTATCTAGAACAAACAGCTAATCTCGAATAAAACTACCAGTCCCTTGAGCATTAAATTCCCTCAAAAAAAGTATCCACTATCTGGAATATTTGCTATCCCAAATAAAATTCTCAGATCTCATGATGAATGTAGTATGATTTATCTATTCCGGAATCAAGAAAATGTTAATTCGTTCTATTCCTCAGAGACTTAGACGCGAGAGCATATATAAAACGAGGTATCACGGACTTTGAATATGTGTTTTTGGCCTCTGGGTACGGTGTCCGTTATGTGGACTTTTAAATGTAACCAAAAACTCAAAAATTGACTAAGTTAATTAAAAACCATAAAGGAAAATTCTTAGGTTTATCGCTGATATATAAAGACTGTTTTTAAACAACCACGAGCGCTAATAAAGTAGTCTAGACTATAAATGTTCAAATGTGGTTATAGAAAATTATAGCTATCTGTACGATATTTACAAGGCCATACAATATACCTTTTCATAAAACAATGAAAACGAGGCGTTCGTTGCTCGAAGTAGAACTTGTTACAATGCGATAACTTCCTTTGTATACTTCCTTTGTAACAGGTTTTATTTCGAGCAACGAACGCCTCGTCTCCATTGTTTTATGAAAAGGTCCATTATAAACCCTGTCGAATACGAAATACGGCAGTTATGGCATAAATGTGGCCCTTGAAATTGATTGATATATACTTACTCGGGACAGTCATGATACGGTAATGGTGCTGCAAATGATATAAACAAATAATAAAAACACCAAGCAATGACCACATTGTAGAAACAACTTGATAAGAATGATGCTACACACATTCCATAACCAATCCCCATAGCCCATGGTGAAACTTTTTTCCATACAGGTATTGGACCAAGTCTAAACCGCTGACCGATACTTAATTCCAAGTAGAATAACGGAATGCCTTCAATCAGCAACATGATAAAGTATGGTATTAGAAATGCACCTAAAAATAAACGACTTGTCAGCATGTTTGAGTCATTTGACTACATTGTCGTATCACGCGCATCCGAGGGCAAACAAATTGTTCAAAATTCGCCGTAAAGATGCTAGAACGACGTTGGTCCTACCATTTTTAATGCGGATTTTTAACAGGTTTTTGCCTACCAGGAGATACCAAGGACCCATATCCCTCCTATGTGTTTGTCATATGGTGCTTTTATTTCGACAAACTTATGTTAACAAACTTGATTTGTTTGTCGCTATGAAAGAACCAACTAAACATTCTATGCAAACGTATTATTCATTCAATATACCTCCACCATTTTGTTGGCATAACCATGGAAACCTCCAGACATTACCCAATCCTACTGCATAACCAATACAAGCTAAAAAGAATTCTCTTTTATTTCCCCATTTTGGTCTAGACGTCTCCTCAACTTCTTCGTCATCTTCGCCGAATTGTTTCAACAAAATTATATCTTCGGTTTGTCCTTCTTCTAACATACCCGTTATTTGTTTACAAAAATTCCTAGACCGGCTGATTTTTGTTATTCAAATAATTTGGTAATAATAATTTTAATTTCTACTTCAAATTTATTTTCAAATTTGCCCTTTTCGTAAGATTTGTTTGAGACAATTTAACTCGCTTGAGTAAAGCCACGTATAAATAGCAAGTTATAAATATTTTAAAGCTGGAATTTGTTTCCCCCGGAAATTTATCATAAAACATGTATCCGGGGGGCTAAGTGAAGTTTATCAAAATAATCTGCATTCACCCTAGTAGGTAAAAACCTGTTCAAAGTCATCAGTAAAGACGCTAGAACAACGTCGTTCGATGTTGTTCAAAGGTCTTTACTGCATACTTTGAACAAGTTTTTGCCCACTGGCATAAAACCTCATGCTTTTATTTGAATTCAATAAATATGACAAAAAAAAACTGACCATTGAATGAACAATATATACTTTAATTACCACTTTAATTATTATTTATTCGTGTAGTGTGATATAGAATAAACCCAGTTGGCAAATGCTTGTTCAAAGTCCGCAGTAAAGACGCTAGAACAACGTCGAACGACGTTGTTCTAGCGTCTTTACTGCGGATTTTGAACAAGTTTTGGCCTACTGGAAAAGCACTAGTAGAATTAATATTTGTACTATTACATATATATAATATATATATAAGATTTATATATTTCCTATAGGTGTATGCAGCTAATACATCGAAAAACCAACGGCTTAGTAGAAAAACGTGTCAGCTTTTCAAACTACACCTCCATAGGAGAATGATTTCTTGAAATGCAATTTTGCGGCGGCAATTGTCCTAACTTTTCTCATTTCCCGCAGGCTCAATAAATCCCGCAAATATCAGCACCGTGCTAATGCCGATTTTCCGATTTTTTTTTAGTTTTTGTTATACGTAGCATTTAATGTGAAGGCTGTCTGGTTGGATTAGAAGCTGCTTGTCTGGTTTTACTCTTGTTCTACCTGCGTTTGCAAGCATAGTTTTGCTAGACTACCCAGCCGGCAAAAAGCTGTTCAAAGTCAGCAAGATAACGTTAGAACAACGCTCTTTGAAGGGAGGAACCTTGAGATTTTTATCGATAATTTACGTTCAAGATTGTAGCTCCCTGAGGTCGTCAAGAGTAAAAGAAGCCCTGGGAACAAAGATGAGATTTTTAAAAACTTTTAATTAAACTCCTGACGACTGTGGCATTTGCGGTATACCGCAGAAAAGCCTTCCGCAAGCGGCCGGTTATGTTTTGCTAAGTGTAAAAAATATCTTTAATTATCAATGTCTTTTAAAAAACTTTTATTTAAATTCCCATTGCCTGCACTTTTTGCGGTATACCACATAAAAGCCTTAATATCTGCAGTCGGCGGTAAATATATTGTAGTGTTCATCATCATCATCAGGTCGAGATATTTCGGATAAAGTGTAGTCTTAAAAACTTCTTTAAAAATCATTCTCTTGATTTTTTTTATCAGCCGCGGTTTTTGCGGTATACCACAGAAAAACCTTAAAATCTACCGATGGTAGCGGTAAACGTTTTCTTTAATCATAAATATCTTCGAATACACTTTCTTATATAAGCAATACGTTTATAAGCAATAGTACTGAATTTATTTCAAACGTTAAGCAACAGTACTAGTAAGAGCTGGATTTCCATTAGCGTAAAATTCCGCGCGGAATGCAAATGAAGACATTCCATTGGTAGAAATTGACGTCACACGTCATTTTCTACCAATGAAATGTCTTCATTTGGATTCCGCGCGGAATTTTACGCTAATGGAAAACGACTTTAAGAGCTTAAATAGCCTAGTAACTAACACCAAATACTAAACTTGACATGCACTCAATTGTTCAATATGTAAAATATTGGTATAATGACACTCTGCGATTGAGTGCGGTGATAAAAAATAAGTCGAACATACTTTAATATCTACATTTGATAATTCTTGGAAATAATTGTCCCTTCATGTTCCATAACGTCCTACAAACTCAAAGCATGAATAGATTAGCCGGCCTTTTGTTTCTATACATCAATTTTGTTAGCAACATTACTACTAACGCCTGACCTTGGTTGCTTATATATAAAAATGTGTATCAATCATATCTTGATAGATTTCACTTTTATTTAAATTCCCATCGCATGCAGTTTTTGCGGTATACCACAGAAAAGCCTTAAAATTCGTAGGCGGGGATAAATGTTTTGCTAAGTGTTAAAAATATTTTTGAATGTCAATGTCTTGATAGATTTTTAAAACTCTTATGTAAATTCCCGTCAGATGTGGTTTTTACCATAGTAAAGTAAACATATATTTGAATATCGATGTACTGATAGATTTTTATAGCTACAAATTCTCGTCGGCTGCGGTTGATACCTAGTTTGCGGTATACCACAGAAAGACCTTAAAGTCCGCAGGCAGGGGTAAATGTTTTGCAAAATGTTAAAAATATCTTTGAATGTCAATGCCTTAATATATTTTTTTTACTATAAATATTATTATTTAAATCCGTCGCCTGCGGGTTTTGCGTTATAACGCAGAAAAGCGTTAAAACTATCTTTGAATATCAATATCTTGATAGATTTTAATAAGAAACGTAGTATACCGCAAACTACAGTCAAGGTCATAAATTATGATAAAGCTTGTGAATTTTAAAGGGTAAATACACCACAAGTAAAATAAAAATGCGGAAAACAACCATGAGACATCCCTAGAGATTTATCTCAGAAATTTATCTAGTAGACTTAAGACTTATTTTCTAGATTCTAGCAGCCTAGGCGCTTGGAACAAATTCGAACTTTCGTTCCGAATTTAAGGCTTTTTGTCAAAGTTGAAATTCTAAATTTTTGCACGAATTTCCTTTTTTACCAAATATATATGACTATGATTGTAGGTTTTACTATGGTAGGTCACAAAAACGTTTTATATAAATCCCGTTTGCTGCGGTTGATACCTAGTTTGCGGTATACCACAGAAAGGCCTTAAAATCCACCTACGAAAGCATAAAAACACAAATTTTAATAATGGAAACGATAGGCCAGGTTAATCTATACACACTGTGAGTTTGAAGGACGTTATGGAACATGAAGAGGCAATTATTTCTAAGAATTATCAAATGTAGATATAAAGTATGTTCGACGGTATATCACTACACTCAATTGCAGAGTGCCATTATACCAATATTTTACATTGAACAATTGAGCATTTCATAGATTTACATTTTCAGCAATTTTATAAAATTTCGATTTTCGTGATGCCCTATACTCACACTAAGGATAAATAATCACTGCGGAGGAGTGACTTTTTGCATAGCCAGTGGGCACAAACTTGTTCAAAGTCCGCAGTACAGACGCTAGAATGATGATGGTGACGATGATGATGATCATCATCATCATCGTAGCCATCATCATCATTATCATCGTAGCCTCGCCTCTAATAATCCATTCGATCAGGCTAGTATTTGATGATTAAATAAAAAATACCCAGTCAGCAAATACCTGTTCAAATTCAGCAAAATATCGTTAGAACAAAGTCCACAGAACGTTGTTCTAACGTTATTTTGCTGACTTTGAACAGGTTTTTGCCGGCTGGGTAGCCATTTATAAAAGTTGTTACGAGCAAATAGTCGCTGCTGTGATACGCCGCTTCTAAATTGCAGTATGTTCTTCAAAGACCTTTATTAAAACCTTGTTCTTAGAGCTTCTTTGGCTTTGTAGTTCCGGGTATATAACCCGTTTAAAGAAGGCCACGAGTGCAAAATTTGCATTGTCACGATAGGAAAATATCGGATGTAGAGTCGTGCATGTTTCACATGAAACAAAAATCTATTTATAAACGAAGATCGATCTTTAGTAGAACAAGTGACGTGCAGCGCCGTGGCGATAATACTGCCGCCTTTTATGCGGCAGCAATAATATAATCACGAATAGTTCTGTACCTCTTTTAAACGTTCTACAATCGTATGCAAAATAGTTTTGGAAAAACTTATTCCCCCCTCCCCCAGTATCATTGTTGACTTAGAGAGGCAAAGAAAAGGCTACACAACCAAAAAATCAACACAATTCAAGGCTCATAAGTGGGGGAGGGGGGGAGATGTGTAGTTAGTGGTAAAATCGAGATGTTTCCAAAATATTATGCATACGATTGTCGTATGTTTCCCAGGCAGACTAATAACACAACATATGTAGTGGTTAATGCAGGCCAAATTTTAAATCGTTGTCCACTTTTGGGCGTGTCTGGGCAAAAAATATGATATATATTACTAAATTATTATCCAATGGTTAAAGATTTTTTTGTCATTATTAAAGTAAATTTGGCCTATTTATTAATATGTTAGAATAAAGCTATGTTTCAAGTTAATTTTGACTATATTTGGGTGCCGAAATGTCGATTTTTAAATTAACAAACAGTGACCATATAAAATTATTAAATCAGACCCTGATAGGGGAGTGAGTGAACAGATAACGCAGCAAAATATGAAAAAGAGAGCGAAGTAAACGACCAGCAAATCTTGTCCAATCGCATTTCTACGTTTGTCAGGTATCCCTAATGTAAACCAAGTTGGTAACACTGAAAAAGATACTGATTAATTCGCTTACTTAAAAGTGTGCTTCGCCGTAAACTGCGGCCGAGTGTCTTTTGCAGAAATTTGAAAACCGCATGAATCTTAGACTATTAAATAGTACTTCGCAGGCTTTCGGGAATAATGATAGTCCAGTTTACATTAACCGATAAATAAAGTTCGGTTTACACGGGCTGCAAATCTACAGGCATTCGAGAATAGTGACCAATGAATGCAAAGCACGTGTTTTGATGCAAGATATGTGCTGCGTGTCTAAGAATTGCGGCTACAAATTTAAGACATACGTGTTTGGATCATAACGAAACTGAGTTGCCCAATTCTGCTACAGTTGCACATAAGTCGCATTTTTAATTATAACTCATACGTACAACTATAAGTTACACCAATGCTTATAACTGTTAGTCACAATCACATTTATAACTGTAAGTCATATTTGTAATTAGGGTTTAGGAAATTATGGACGAGTATCAAGAAATAAACAGAGGCCTTGAATTAGGAAATATAACAACCTGGTTCTCATCGGATAATTACAAACTTAATCTATTCTTATTAGAACGGAGAATGCACCGTCAGTAAACCAGTGAAATTAGTAGGTTATTTTGCAGTTTATTATATTTATTTTCAAATGAGTCATGGTAACAAAGTTGAAAGGGGTCAAACAATATTCAAAATAATTGAAGGATGACAAAACTGGAAAGAATTCGGTGCCGTAAAAATGTTTAACTCACTAACTAACCAACTTACGACTATCAGCTCACCTAACTCAGGACTCGAACATTACCTGGACCTTTATAACTGTGTCGTACACATACTTATATTTATAAGTCACACTTAGCTGTAACCATAAGCCACAATTGCAACTTTAAAGTCACCCTTATAACGCCACCTTATGACGCCACCTTCAACCAATTTGAATTTAAAATCCGTGCAAACAAATTCGCATACTGCGGATGCGCGCCTTTATATATCATCATATTTCTCTTTAATTCGCCAAGTAACTTTTAGCAAATACACTAATAAAACAATACATCATTGTTATCTCTGCTAATAAAACAATGCATCATTGTTATCTCACATGCAAGAAAACAATACATCATTGTTATCTCACATGCAAGAAAACAATATCTCTTGATAAATAAACTAATTGCGATTTTTGCAATAGTAGATTAGAGCACAGTTCTGCGGCCAGCAAATGACCACAGGAAGTCGCAGATTTATCGAGTAAACAGACTAAGATTTAGCTTTTTTGCAAGCTAAACAACTCCTGTTGTTTCTGACAACCTGGTTATCAGATTCTTGGAATAACTGCTGTTGTTATGAACAGCCTAGTACTCCGATTGTTGGAACTACCTCTGTTGTTTCAAGCAGCCTGAAACTCAGATTTTTGGAACAACTCCTGTGGTTTCTAGCAGCTTAG
>JAULBZ010002316.1:0-19094 GCA_032360805.1 Neoturris breviconis | reverse complement strand
ACTTTCTGAAGAAACACTAGTATTTCGAAGTAACTCATTATGTTGTGCATGTTCGGTTAAAATGTGTTTATTTAGAGGACTTTCATAAGCAATTCTTTTTAAAAGAACTTTGCATTGAAAAATTCTCTCTTTGTTGATTAACGTACTTTCTAAAGAAACACTAGTACTTCGAAGTTTATATTTTTTACGCTCAGTTAGAATGTGTTTATTCAAAGGATGTTCTTTTTTGAGTACAATCTTTTCCACAGTCTGATTAGAGTTAGCTTTTAACATTTGGGCACATTTATCACACTTAGTATGCACTTTTTTTAGGTTTTGAAAACAAAATTTTCTTTTACAGATATTACATCGCCCAACATTAAACACTCTCTTGTGCTTATTCAAATTTTGTCTTTGTGTAAATCTCTTGGAACAGATATCACATTTATATGGTTTTTCACCAGTGTGAAGTCTTTTATGCTTTTTCATTTGACTACTTTGTATAAATTTCTTGTTGCAAACATCACATTTAAATGGCTTTTCACCAGTATGGATCATTTTGTGATACTTAAATGATGCTCTATCTGAATATTGATTGTCACAAATTTCACATTTGTAAGGTTTTTCACCAGTATGAATTCGTTTATGACATTTTAAAGCATCAGTTCTCATATATCTCTTGTTGCAAATTTCACATTTATGCGGTCGTTTCCAAGTATGGAGTCTTTCATGGGCAATCAATTTATACTTGCAACAGAATGATTTCAAACATTTTTCACAATGAAATATTTTTTTACTTGTCATTTTGTTTATATTTGCAATGTCTTGACTATCTTTAGAGTATTTATTTGAACTTGTTTCAATTTCGTCATTGTCTTCATTTGATGTAGCAGCTAGAACTTCCATTATGGATAATTATAACAGTTATGATGATTCAGCAAGATTGTGAGTGACTTGAAAGTATTTTTGATTTATTTGTTTTTATTGAAAGCATCATACACTATAAATATAATACAAATACACGTTAGTAAACATGAAGTTACACCATCTTGAGTTATGTCATTGAATTATATAATCAAATAACAAACTTGTATAATTTCATCATATAATTAAGTTAAAAAAGTTGAGTAACTCGATCATAATGAACATAAAGATATAAAAAAGAGCATTATCCCCCTCTGCAAGTTAGAACACACTGTAAATCCACAAGTATAAGCTTTTCAATAACTGGATAAGCCCACATCCAGCAGGTTCTCCTTAAACAATCCACCCACCCACCTCTTTGAATAAACCACTATCCGCAATATGTTCTCAAATATTTGTATGAAGTATTATGTTAAACTAACAGAGTTGCTCATCAATGACAATTTAGATGACTAGTTAAACTATTTCATAATTTAGGAGCGGATGTTTAGTTCACTATTGCTACCTTATTAATAAGCCACCACCAAGCAAAATTATCCTATATAAACCCAGATGGTTTATTCAAGGAGTTACAGTATCTAACGGCAGAAAAAAACAATGAAATCATTGTTTTATTAGTTGAAGAAATTATGGAATTTGACGGCAATTTATTTTCTTTGTTGATTAGTTGGTGCAGGTCAAGGTAGTTCAATTAATCCCCCCCACACTTAATCATTATCATGATTTTTTACATGTGTGAAATGAAAACATTATCTCGCCTCCCACTAAGGGACCGTCTCAAAAATAAAATCTAACGAGGAGAGTGTTGAGTCAATGCTCTTGCAATGGATTGGTTCCTTCCCAATCCAGTGCAAGTTTGTTGACCTAACACACTTCTGTGCAGATTCGTTTTTCTTGCATTTTGTCAATTCTGATTGATTTAACCCACCAAAGCAAAACTTTGAGACAGCCCCTACCTAAGATCTCATGAATTTACAAATGATAAAAGTAAGAAACTTGGTCTAGTTATAGTTCTTCTTGTAATGATGAAAACCAAACAAAGTAATATTTAATCACAAGACATATTTATGACAAAGATTTTACTTGTGTGGAATGAAAATATACTGTAAGTGCTTATTAACTATTTGAGTCTGTGTGCTTATTAACTTTTGGAAGAATTCGAGATTGGGGTAGACAGTTACTAGAAAACAAGGCACAATATCAATCAAATGTATGGTATTGAGAGTAGCTTGCCAAACCGAATGAAAGTTAAACCAGTGCATATATACACATAAAATAGTTAGTACTCACAGCTGCCGAACATAGTCAACATCACTTACCCTCGCTCATTAATTTTTAAGAACTTTTTGAATTAGTACTACTCTAAGAATGTTAAAACTTAAATATGCAAGATATTTTGTTATTAATATTTTCAAGAGTAGGACTTGAACACTTAAATTATGTAGTAGCTACATTAATTCAATGAAATTTTCTTTCAAAAGTATCACAGTAGCAACCAATGAGGAAGTTTATCTCAAAGTCATTGTGTTAAATAATAGGCAAACAATCTTGCAGAAACGTTAACCATATTCAGGTTAGGGGGCACTTTGTGACTTATCTTCTCTCATAAATTTTGAATGAATGGCGTATATGACTTTTAGGACTTTTCATCAAATTTATCTAGGAGCATTTTGGCAAAAAATCATTAATAACTAAGGATAACATTTTGGTAACTAAATTTTCCTTTAGCAACCACACTTTTGACACTTTTTCTTCTTATTTTTACCAAAATTATTTCGCCAAAATTATTTCGCCAAAACGAATTTATTTTGTACCACCTGTTTTGCTAAAATGTGAATAATATGTTGACTTAACTTTCTGGAAAGTTTTAACACTACAGCATGATTTTATCAGAAATTATGGAGGGCCCATTATCAGAATTATGGAGGTCACAAAAATCCCAGCCTGAATAGGGTTACATATTATCTGTTTCCTTTGTAGGACGCTCAATGTAACTAAGGTATTTGATTCTCAAATATTTTTCTAATTTTCTAACTTTTGAAAAAAGTCTCTTCCCCCGATACTCAGTCCCGAATTGACGAAATCGAAAATGATTTCTTGTAATATTGCCTAGAATGATAAAACCAAATTTTACGACAATACTTCTGAAATAATTATCCAATTTTTATACGCAATAAAGATTCATAGTCAAAGTCAAAATAAAATAAAATAAAATCAAAGGTACGGTATTTAAAGTAGCCCACCAAACCAAGTGAAATTTAAACCTAAGCACATAAATATGATTTGCATACACACATTATACGTCAAAAGTCACTCCTCCACACACAGTGGATATAAATTGGATTGAATACACACATTATATATACTTCATAGCATTATGTATAAACTAAATAATATCATTTAATTAAAGCTTATAAAATATATTACTGTGCTGGATATGAATTGGATACACACATTATACATCATAGCATTACGATATATACAATAAATAATATAATCTAGTTTTATAAAATATATTACTGTGTTGTTATGCTTTGTGGGACCATTAAAAATGATAATTACAGTTTAACATATGAATAAAAACTTTGGATCTATTAGAGGTAATTAAATATTGTAAAGTAAAGGTGGTTTTCATCATCTGCTATTAAAATTAAAAATAAATAAAGAATAATGAAATAGAAGATTACATATTTATTAAAACAATTTATTCTTTTATTAAAAAACTCTTTCTCTGTTGAATTGTGTATTGTCATTATATTTCTAATTGGAATTGTGAATAATTAATAATGTTATGAAAATTTATACTTGTGATAGTAATTAAAGGTCTTACAATAATACATAATAATATTTATTTCAAAATTGAAGAAGAAAGCTTCCCAAAATCAAAATGGAGACTTCAATTCTTGAAATTATAAAAATTATTTTTATAAAAAATATCACTTATAATCTCAGAAAATTGAGGAACGAGTTACCCCAAAATACGAAATGGCTGCCAAAAATATTGACGGTCAAAGTCTTATAGAAAAGTTAATTTTCAAAAAATGTCTAAATGTGATTCTGGTCAAATCCTGATAAACTGAATTCTAAAAAAAAATTCTAAGTCAACCAAAATCATGAGAAAATCAATTGACAATTTTTTTTTTTTTTTGGTGAGCCCTTCTAAAATATCCCCACGAATGCTGGTAACAAATTTTAATGGTCTATTAAAAAAAGTGGGCCGCCGCTGCCGCAAAATTATAGCAATAGTCCATCCAAACTTTGTTTGGTGGGCTAAAAATCATAGTCTTTTATTTCTCCCCTTATCATATGGACACAACATTGGGTTAACATTTAGTTGAACATGGCCAAATACTCTAGAAATTAAATTTAAAATTTTCTAACTCTTCACTTTTGAATATTTGGTCCCGAGTCAACAAAGTGAAAACATTTTGGCAAGTCCTTTGGGTTAATAGTGCCTTGAAATATGGTACAAAATTTAATAATGGTAGCAATTCAGGAATATGGTCTATTAAGAAAATCGGCTTGTCGCCGTCAACGATGCAAAATGATAGCAATAGTCAATCCAAACTTCGTTTGGCAGGTTAAATATAGGAACACTAAACTCTTTCTCACAATAATTTTCTACAATGTTTGAAACAGTTAAAATCCAATATTAAAAAGTTTTAATAACTAGCACATATCCATTCAAGTTTCAATATAACGGCAGGACGTCACCAGTGGAGGGGTGTTTTTTCCACAACCATTCAAAATATTGTAGCAAATTGTTTAGAGAACAGTCTTTTGCAAATAATTATGCTTACACTTATACAAGACAGAAACATAATCGAGATATAAAGAATATTATTGAACGGGGAAAATGACAAAACATAAAGGCGGATCTCCACTAGGCGAATTCTTTCGTGCAAATTCTAAATGAAGCTATTACATTGGTTCAAAGTGGAAATCCACCTTTAATCGAACATTTAAAATAAGTACAGAACTAGCTTAAGGGACCTTCTCAAAAATAAAATCTACAGAGGAGAGTACTGAGTCAATGATCTTGCATTGGATTGATTTCTTCGTATTGAAGAAACCAACCCATTGCAAGCTCATTGACCTAACACACTTCCGCACAGATTTATTTGTGTTGAATTTTGACAATTTTAGATGATTTAACCCTAATATAAAATTTGCTTTTGAGATGGTCCCTAATGTAAAGAGCTACCAACACTTCATACAGGGTAGAAAACCAACATAAAGTACGTAAAACTTTTAAATTTAATTTCTAAACCAGAATAACATTTTCACCAGTATGTATCTGTTTGTGTTTTTTTAATGTAGAATTTTCATTGAATCTCTTGTTGCAAATTTCACATTCATAAGGCCTTTCACCAGTATGTGTTCGTATGTGAGATTTCAATTCAGAATTTTTTTTAAATTGTTTGGTGCATATTTCACATTCATAAAGGTTTTTGCCAGTGTGAATCTTTTTATGGATCTTCATTGACTCATTACGTGTAAATCTCTTGTTGCAAATTTCACATTCATATGGTTTTTCACCTGTATGGACTCTTTCATGAGCAATCAGTTTACATTTGTAATCGAATGTTTTGAAGCATTCTTTACACTGAAAGAACTTTTCGCTGGATATATGTTTATTTACCGAGTCTATTTTTGTAATGTGTCCACCATCTTTAGAACTATTAGTTATTTCAATTTCATCTTTTTTACTATCTGATATAGCAGAAACAACTTCCATAATAGATAATTATATAGTTGCTATTATACTACAAAATAGAATCTATGCAATTTGAAGTTGGTAATCATTAAATATATCACATTAATTTACCTTAAAGAAAAAAATTCTTGGGAATCAAATTTCACAGATGGTAACTTCAGAAACTTATAACGCAAATTTAATTTTTGCGGATGAGAAATTGTAAGAATTTTTACAAGTTTACAAGTTTCATTTATGCGGAGCGTGGGTGTATAGGCACCACTATGTTCGCCAACCGCGTTAATTTGCTTCGTGTAAATTTAATGCATTGTTAATTTCTGTCTTCGTTAATTTCCTAGAATAAGGTAATGTTAAGAACTTAACTGAGCAGAATTTGACAAAATCTTTCAAATTTTCTTTTTGCAAAATTATCTTTCCTCAAGGTAGCACATTCTCCCGCTCCCGCTCCCCCAAATGACGTTATAACTTTCTGATCCTGCGGATACAACTTTCACATAATAGGTAATTATGTATATATTATGACTCAACAAATTTGTGAGTGATGAATAAAGCATATTTTATCTTTTTCATCTTTTCATTTTCACACTAGAATCTAAAGACCGTTTTTCATTTCAGGTAACTTTCCGCAGAACAGAAACGGAATGGAAAAACGACCTTAAGCATTCAAATTTGGGTACATAACAATCAACAGAAGCAATTTCTTGGAACTAACATTACGCATGAATATTTCAGAGATAAACTTTTTGCAGGAATTTAATTTCCCGGAAAAGACATTTCCTGAACGATATTTTATAAGGATATTATGTGGAAGTAAAAATCTGCTAATGCAAAAACTTGTTCAAGGTCCGCAATAAAGATGCTAGAACAAAGTTTTCAGCATTGTTCAAGCATCTTTACTGCGGACTTTGAACAAGTTTTTTTCTTTCAACAAGATCATATTTTCTCGATGTAACAAGGTGGCAACAACAACTTTCTAAGTTTTTTTACAAAATTACATATAATTGTAAACTTATAGAACGTAGTCAAGATTTAACCCTATTAGGGCTTTAATGGATGTCGATCTAAGCCCTAATAGGGAAATTAAACATTGATGTCGATTAGTTCAATTACTAGTATTATTATTATTATCTTTCGAACTTCATCAACAGCATTCTAGCTGTATTTCCATATTTATATATTTTTTTTAAATATATGTTTCGTCTCACTATTTTGTAACAAAAGAGCATGCCGGAATTGCCCCTGGACACTATTTAATTGTCACTTAGTATTATTTTAGAATAAACAGTTTTATTGTTAGACAAAAAAAAATAGAGTTTGGATGGGTTAAAACAGCTTGGTGTGGAGAGCGGAGGCAGATTCCGCCCCCCACTTGAGATCTCAGGATTGACTTAACATACAAACATGAAACTTGTTAGGGTAATACTACAACATCTAGTTAACATTTTGAAATAGTTATTTTTTTACTGCTGATGTCATCAATTTTTGCTGACATCATCAAAAATCACACCTTATGTATTCTTGCAAAGCCTGTAACTTTTGTTCTAAAGCTGATTTTTACATTCTATTTTGAGATTCAAAAATGTAATACTCTATGTTTTATAACATATCTTCTAGGTTTTTAAAAATTTTTAAAGGTTTGGTCAGAATAGGGTGCCCAAATTAGCAAAAATACCAAAATATCCATCATGACATCACCAGATGATGTCATGACAAAGTGATGTCATAATTATAGTGTCAGCACAAATATAATGATACAATTAGTCATTGCTAAAAGCTTGAATCATATATGATAAATATTGAATAAGTTATTTGTACGTTTTTACTTTTATAAGGTTTTTAAGGGAAATTTGAAAGGTGGTTTCGAGAAATGACCAATATATTTTGAAGATCACGTGCTATAGTCACGTGTGTAAATTAAGATTATACTAAATCTGACAAAGTTTTAAGACTTCAGCATTCACACAGAAAAGTTACATGGCACCCTGGCAGAATCCAGAACATAACCAAAATAGTAAACCCAGTCTAAAGAAGTTACTAACATTTCATATTACTTTGTAGAAAATCAAATAAAGCCATCATAACATTCGAGACATAATTTCTAAACTTGGTTATATTATTATATAATTTAAAAAATCCAACAAGTCAAAGGTACAGTATTGAACGTAGTCCAACTAACTGAGTGAAAGTAAAAAAATTATGTAATACACTAAATTAAAATAGAGAATATGATAATGTACATGTAAGAGTGTCCAGTAAAACCCAAATCTTCTATGTTAAAACTTTATTGAAACTAAAGCTAAAATATTTACAACATTTCGATGCTTATAGCATCTTAATCATGTATATAATGTGTAACAAAAATGTGTATGTATATATGTAGATGTGTATGTATATAATTTTCACAGATAAAAAATGTGAATCAGTTTACAACATTAAAGGTGAAGACATGAATTGTAATTCTAAACATGTAGTTTATTTGGTACAGTGCAAGACTTGTAAGTAACGTTGATAGCGAGAGTACAAAATTTTGTCTCCGACTTAACAATTACAAGTCTTGCAGTAAGCAATACAGTTCAGGTCAGCACAATGTACCTCTAGAGTCATTTCATGTCCATTTTAATCAATCTGCACACAATGGTGACATGGTCTGGCTGATTACTTTAATAGATCAACCTGATGGATTAAATGAGCATGAAGTGGCTCTTGATTTTGGATGAATGTTTGTGCTTGTTTACTTTTACATATTTTTTCATAAATGCTGTATATTATCTGGTCACTATCCTTATTAATCAGGATGTGAGACCCCGTATTATGCATTTCTAAAAACATTATTTGAGTATGGTGATGTGATTGAAGGGTTTCCTTCTCTCGACGTTGGTCATCCAGAGTTTCTTAACCTGATGGTGCCAGTTTTAGTTATATGTTCTTATGGTTAATATATTTTTGTTTCATCTATTTTTATTTTGAGGAATGTCCTATCCACTCTGAGGTAATAGAAGGGAGTGGAAGGGTAAACTTTTATTATCTTGCTAATTAATTTTGTAATTTTATCCCACTGCAACAACAGGGCAAAGCAAACATTACTTTCTTTATTTTCTACTAATTTTATGTATTATAATGATTTTAACTTGTACATATATATATATATATATAATATAGAATTTTAAATTTAATTTTATTAACTTTAATTTGTCATTTTGTCACTTTTATGCAAAACATCTTTTGTTTACACAAACCTCCTTGTGTTAATGTGTACTTAGTTCTCCAAGGAGGTCTTCCTTTATATTTATAATAGTTATTCTTATAATATAAGTGTGTATATCTTGAATATGGCCTGGGAATGAGAGTTGGAGGAGCTACTAAGATGAAGACTGTATTAAAACGTGCTCCTCCATGGGTGTTTTCCGGCAATTATTTCTAGGCTGGATAATAAGCATTGTTATATCTGCAAATACCTCTTCTGTTAATTACTGTAACAGAGGTGGTATTGACCTTTGTACTTCTTTCGTTGCAGAAAAAAGTTCCTTTCTATTTTATCCTATAAATTTGTCAGCTTTTTGACTATAATTTTTAGCCTGATGTGTTACTTTTAATAAATGTGTTTTTAACTTTTTACTTATACACACATATTGTTTTTATTGGCTACAAATGGCTACAATTGGCTACAAATGCAAAGCTCACTGCGCTCGCTTAGATTCATTGCAATTATCCTCTTGAAAGTATTACGATGCAAAGAGCTATGTCCAAATTTCGTTTCAATTAAGCAGATATTTTAGCAGCTTTAAAGCAGTCAAAATCAATAAATTTGAGAAACATTAATCTATGAAGAAGAGTCAACGAGCTAGCAATTGATTGGTTTCTTCGGTATGAGCATTCTTCACCTGGGAACGAATTTTGGAGATGGTCCCTAAGTTTCATTCCATGTGAATCACAATCTGTCGTATTTTTCTGAATTAATGTGCTCCCTCCAATCAGCATTCATTTCAATCCATGTGAAAGCTTATCACAATCTACCATATTTTCCTGAATTAGTGTGCTCCCTCCAATCAGCGTTCATTTCAAACATGTGTATGCAAGAAGTATACTTTTACCTCTTCAAATAACTTATTACCTATGAACAAATCACTGTGGAGTATATATCCAAGTTAAATTTCAAACCTCCGCTCCAATTATTTGCTTCTATTTCAAGGTCTAACAATTTCTTACCATGAGATGGCAATATATACTAACGTGTATTCATATGCAAACAAACTTATAGAAATATTAACACTTGTAAAACTGATTACCCTTGAACATCCATATTAGCACAATAAAAAGTATTGTTGGTGCAAGATGATCAGAAATAGAACAAATAATCACTGCATAGAGGAGTAGCCTTTGAGCATAGGTTCAAAAACCACCCCTCCAAGGATTTGTTCCTATTTCAAAATGGAATGGCAAATATATTATTTGTCTTCGAGTAACGGTAAAGTTAGAGTCAGGAGTTAGGGAGTTGAAGAGTTGCAGTGATATTATGGTTACCAAAAGTAACAAATCTAAGTAGCTGTAAATAATAGTGAATGATGTTCAAGATGGTTCACTTGAAAGCACTAAGTACTCTAAGTATATAAATAACGCAGACCTGATGCAAAATTTAAAATGGTAGACAAATATGAAAAATGAAATATCACTGAAGTGGGGGTTGATAATCATTTCAATATTCAGAATTATAAAGATTTTGGCAGATAGAATTTAATTACCAATATCTTATAAACCAGTTATAACTTACAACACAGAGAGCAACTAGGCCATATTTTTCTATTACTCAAATGGTGCCTAAATATGAAAAATGAACCGTCACTGAAGTATTTCAGTTTAGGTTCAATTAGGTTTAGCTATATATCTTCTTTCTTAACTATGCCTTGTGAACTAAGTCTTTGAAATAGGAACTTGTCTGTAGATCAGGCTATGAAATTGGATATAAATTTTGTCATTACGCTAGATGTATTAATAACGGTTTTGGTTGATAACTGCTGGTGATAACTTTGGATTTCAAAAAAATATATATAAAAAATCGTTTCTCGACAAATTTGCACCTCCCCAACTCTCATACTCAAAACTCCCTAAGTCTCATACCCAAAACTCCGAAACTCTTCAACTTAAAACTCTCTAACTCTAACTATTCTCACACTCTTTGTCTTCATAAGTATTCGTAGACTCTAATCATCTTGACTTGATATACCTTGAACTTGATTTTTATTAACATTCACACCATGATCAATAATACATCAACTGGATCTCTTGTTGCAACATTGCATTCCTAAGGCTTTTCATCAGTGTGAATTTTTTTATGATTTTGCAAATTAACAGTTTGGGTAAATCTTTTCTGACAAACAGCACATTCATAAGGTCTTTCGCCAGTGTGAATACGTTTGTGACATTTTAATGAAGAATTTTTACTAAATCTTTTGTTGCAAAGTTCACATTCATAAGGTCTTTCACCAGTATGAGTTCGTTTGTGACATATTAATTTAGAATTTTCATTAAATTTCTTGGTACAAATTTCACATTCATATGGCTGTTTACCAGTATGAATTCGTTTGTGACGTTGTAATTTATTATTTTCACTAAATCTCTGCGTACAAATTTCACATTCGTATGGTCGTTCACCGGTATGAACTCTTTCGTGAATAATCAACTTACTTTTGAATTTGAACGATTTCAAGCATTCTTTACACTGGAACGACTTTTTACTGGAAATTTTAAAATTCCTTTTCCTAATGTTTTTATCACCGATCTTAGTTGGTTCAATTTCATCCTTTTCTCCATCTATAATAGGTTCCATAATACAGGTATTATGATTCAGCAATATTGTGAGTGATTTGTGAAGTACATTTCAATGTTTCATTGTAACTATAAAAATAAAACAAATCTCTATACTGTAAATGACTGAATAATCGCCCCCTACAGAATAAGTACCCTGACCAATAAGCAGCCTGCCGAATAAGCACCTTCACCTCTTTGCTAAAGGGAGTGTTTATTCAAACAAATTTATCATCAAAGGTTGTGTTTATTTAAACAAAAAATATAAACTATATACAGCATTTAATTTAGGATACTTTTAGGATAAGTTTTTGCCCACTCAGAAGATTGTTTAATTAACACTCCCCTTCATAGATTCTTTTAATGTCAATATAAGCGCAAAAGAATGGTAATTAAATTATTTCATTTGTGACACAAGTAAGTTCGTATATCACCTGCTTCATTCGTATGAAAAGAACATCCTGTTTATGTGATACATTTTTAGGAAGTAATACCAAGTCTTATGATAACAGACGGACATCGTATGTGGAGGGGTGCTTTTTGAGCCAGCTGCAAGCTGCAAACTGTACTCAAAAAACACTCCTTCACAGGTAATGTCTGATCGTTATCTTGAGGCTTGTAATATACCGCATGTCTAGACGTATTGTTAAAATAATAGAGTGTTTATTGAAGCATCAATGAATACATCTAATTTTTAAAAATACCTTTGTTGTTAAAATGGATTAGTTGCAGAGAATAATTCTAATACAATGTTTTTAAACAAGTTTAAATAATAATTTATTATGAGATCGTTGTAAACAGTGGACATGAATTTGTTTAAATTATGCAGACAAGATGCTAGAACAATGTTAAAGATGTTGTTCTAGCACTGCAGACTTTAAACAAGTTTTTGACCGCAGTTACTTTTATGCATGCATGTACATAATTTTAAAACAAAACAAGAGTCTTAATGACTCAGCATTTCAAGAGTGTTGATACAGCTATTACATGTCTTGAAGACATGGCTGAAGAAAGATATGATACGATAAGATAAAATATGATCGGCTTGTATCTCTTGAAATTTTCGGTGCTTGATGAAGATGATCTAGTAACTGTATCTGGAAATTATCCCAAGGCAGGGCATGAAAGAAAAAGTGACTGGCATGGAATTGCATGCAGTAGGGAGACAAGAGAACAAGAGACCTGTGAAGGGGCGATAGCTGTTATCCCATTAATACAAGAACAGTTTAGGTCTTTCTCAAATGAATTGTTCAAATCAATGACCTGGTTGGATCCACAATTTTGGACTGATGATCATAATTATGGTAAAGATTTGATCTCTATCTTTTTTAATGAATTCAAAACATCCCACAGCTGGTCTCAATGAAACAAAGGTTTTCTCAGAATGGAAAGCACTTAAAAAGCACAGTGAATTCACACTACAAGTATGTAGAAGCGATAAAAATGTGTGAGAAGATTATGGTACATCAGCAATTAGAATATCCCAATATGCTTCTTCTTGTTGAATTAGCAATGTGTTTATCAAGTTCAAATTCATCTGTTGAGCGTGTGTTTAGTTTACTCACAATCATGCTGTCAGATCTTCGCCTACAAATGGGTCACAATACTATGGATGATATGATCATTATTGCTGGGAATAGCTGACGTTGACGAGCCACATTCCGAAATTAGCTACAACTCTTCTATTGATAACTTCAAACTTTTAAGAAACTTATATTACATTGTTTTGATAGGATACCATCTGCCACATGTCTGTTGTTGTGTTGATATTCTACTTATATCAGCACCCAAAGTTATATTCTGTTTTAAAACTTATGTTTTTTATATCAGCACTCCCTTGTTTTAGTTTCTGAAAGTTTTACTGAAACAGGGAAAAATAATTTATTTAGAACATGAAATCGAAGTAGTTTAAATTTAAATCTTTTGAATGAAGACAATGCATTGCACACGTGAATTGTATTTGATTAGGTCTCAAAAACCTCAGAGGCAAAAGCTTGTTCAAATTCTGCAGTAAAGATGCTAGAACAATGCACTTTATAACAGCTAATTACTTCATTGAGTTTTAACTTACGTTTATATCACCGGCCATATTATACTTTTCATGTAAACAATCATTTATTGAATGAGACTAATCCATTATTTATAGTTTTCTAAGGAAGAATAATATTAAACTATTATTGCGTCAAAAGATACTATTGTGGACTTACTTACCAGAATTTTATACTTGCTAATTGCTCTTATTTACACCTGCTTGTTTGATCATTCAAGCTTTGAAATAGTATTATTAGGATGTAAACTCCAGCAATACGATAACATTAAGGAATAAGGATTGAATTATGTTTGTATCTTGGTCTGCACCAAAGTAATATTGTTTACCAGTTCCTGCACATATTTATATAAAAAGTAAAGCAATGTTTTTAGGTCTCATTTAATGCATGTATTAATAAAGATATATGTTATAAGTTTAATTGACTTCTCGAGTCAATTAATTTTGAAAACAACCACAATATGAAAGACATGTCTGACCATACACAGTCTGCGATACAGAGCTGTACAGACTCTGCATTCCGTAGACTTTCATGCTGCAAAACGTTATTATCGGTAAGAAGTAAAAGTTACGCATTCCCTATTCCTTCTTCCAGTAGTATGAGGAGATTAAACTACCTTGCTTAAAATACTGTCCTATGCTATGATGTATGATATATTTAACTTTTGAATGTCAAGCATTCCTAGAAACAGGAAACCTTGAACATACACCTGAAATATTTATCGCAGTGCATTGCACGTCAAGGGAAGATTCTCACATGCGATTTATTCAATACTCATGACCAAGACTGATTTAAGTTATAGTGTAAAATTTAGTGGTAGCTGACCACAGCAGCTATTTGACAATTCCGGCCATTAATTCAACTCCTTAATTTTTTTTGGCAGTAATTTCAGAAATTTCTATCTAGTAGGAAAAAAATAACAGCAATTCCTGTCTTAATTTTTCCACAGTGTGTTTGAAAATTATTGCTGAACGATATAACGGCACCTAAGGTAATTCATACAAGGAAAATCCAGCATAAGTTTTTTAAAACTTACAAATGTTATCACCCATGAACACATCATTAAATTAAAAGTAGCGGTAATCAATGTGAAAGAGTTGTTTTGAGCATTTAAATCACTTTAAGGATAGTTCCCTGTTTTTTTCTCATAAAATCTTCAAAAAAACTTTTTCTTAATTTTTTAAAAGTCTTTTGAAAAATCTATCAGATATATATTTTAGTTTTTTCATATTCCAACTTAAACAGGATAAAATTAAGAATGATCCTTTTTTGGCTCATTAGTTCTGCAGATAGTTTGTGATCTTTTCGCTAATACTATTACTATATGTTTCAGCATTTCATAGAGAAGAAAAAAATAACAATACAGACACCATGGAAATTATTCTGAAAGATCAAACCTTTTATTAATTAATTATTTATATCGAACGAGTTGAAATATTAAAACGCTTGTATCTCGGAATGAAATTTTACGTAATTTTCAACACTAATTTCCTTTCTCTCTCAGAAATATTGTCTTGTTGTCAAGGTAACAACATTAACGAGTGCCAAACATTAACGTCTCTAAAACGGTACGACAATTTTTTTTTTAAATTCATTTTTTGAAAAGTTATAACCTCCTGAAGATAAATAAAAAAGAAAATAGTTTATATAAAACTAAAATGAAAATAACGGGGGTTGAACATATACATATGGGTTATTGAAAGCTTCTGATCTGGGCAACACAAGATACTTGAAATGATCGTTTACTCCCCAACTGAGAATTTCTATGCTCCAATCAGCAGACGAAATATTGATACTGGGATGGGAAATGTAAAGAGTGCCATATCAATTTTGAAAGAAGATGTGTAGGCATTTGGATTATTGGTACAAAAAGCTGTTAGCATGGAAGAAACGAGTGGAAGAAACAATTGCTTGCCTGATTACAGCAGTACCACTAAGTTTGGTTTTTCCTGAAGGTGTCTTGCGACAGGGTAACACAGCTACAATCCCTCACGTAAATATTTGAGACAAGGTGAAATTTGTGCAAAAATTCCAAATTTCAAATTAGGCAAAAAGACTTAAATTTCGATTAGCAAGGCGAACTGCACGGAAATTTGCTGTTGAGCAAAGAGCCTGGGTACTAGGCTGCTAGAAGCAACAAAATTTGGCGAGTTTCTAAAAAGTCCTAAGATCCTAAGCTCCTAAGTCTTAAGTCTACTTGGATAAACCCTTGGAATAAACCCCAAGGGACGTCTAGCGGTCATTTTCAGCACTTGCGTTTTGCTTGTGGTGTATATTGCTGGCTAAAATTCAAAAATGTCTCATAATTTAAGTGAGGGGTTGTAGGATCATTTTGAATAATTTTTTTTTTAGTAACTAGGGATCCTTTCCCCTTGCTAATCAGGTTGTAAAAACAAATTCCAAAAAAAATAAATCTTTTTCTCTTATTTTTGCCTGAAAAATTTTGGTTTCAGCTAAAAAACCTTTTTTTCACCACCTGTTTTGAGTTGATGACGTCATAATAATTAATGACGGCATCAAAAAAATAAATGTGCCAAAATGTTTATTATGTGTTGAAGAAATATTCTGGAAAGTTTCAACACTACAGCATGATTCCATCAAAAGTTATATAATACAATATAGTGCCTGATTTATTTATTTATTTAAAATATATTCGAACAAGCGCTCTAGGGAGGAGGGGGGCACTTATTGGAAAGAAGCACTGATTGATTAAAAAAATATACAAGGCATTTATTCAAGAGGGATGATTATTCGAGAGGGTTAACAATTCGGGCATTTACGGTAAAGTTGTGAAACTATTTTATCTGTAACTCTCAAGCACTTAATTAAAATTCTCTTATGACACCCGTATTTACAATATAACAGTCATTCTTTTGTTCTTATGCATATTTTCGGGGGGTAATAATTATTATCTATTTTGTTCTTATTTTTAACCCATCACCTTAACCATAGACCTATTAATAGGTCTATGCCTTAAGATATAAAAGAGCATCAAAATTCTGCTCCAAAACCAACTTTTTTTTTTGGCAAAATTCAACAAAAATAAATCTGTGCAGAAGTGTGTTAGGTCAATGAGCAAATGATCCATTACAAGATCATCGACTCAGTAATCTCCTTCGTAGATTCTATTTTTGAGATGGTTCCTAAGGAAATCCAACATTCAAAACCTTATAATATGTACAAGAGTGAAGTCATGCCTTCTATAATACGGAAATACATTCATAGCAAAATATTCTACGTGTAAAGCCAAAAAAAGATATTTTCTTGGTAGAAATTGACATCACACATCATGTGATGTCAATTTCTACCAATAGAATGTCTTATTTTGGCTTACACGTGGAATTTTCCGCTTAATGGAAAACAACCTCAACATTTGTTCACGACAAACATACATTGACGCTGTTTAAAACCATAGATACTTACTTTTACGGTACACATCCAAGCGTTGTGGTTTTGGATAAAATATTTCAACACTTATAGCTTCAGATTCGTTCACATTGAGCATCATCAGTCTTGTTTTTTGTGGATTAAACGATGACATAAATAACTCATAGTGTTTATCAATTGAAACCAATGAATTAAACGTGGATATTCTTTCCTGGCAAGTATATCCATGACACCATCCATGATCTTGTGGACCATTTATCAGGTCTATATATCCTTCCGATGCAATAGCAATAGGAGACAAGCGTCTTGTTTCTGTATCTGCATCCAGACTTTCAATGATCAGCATTTTATGATTTAGACCCTCACAGCGATATGCATTCCAGGCATTAATATAAGTACATTTATTTTGGTTGTTACTTCCTCGAATGATTCCTTTATTCGGGTATTTAGTACCAACATTTATGCGAGAGCCATCTAATCTTGTTAGCATAGATTTTGGTATACGATAGTCTCCTGGAAAATATCATGTAAGTATACACTCGATAACGTTTTTTCTTGTTTGTGATGTTATTGTAACAAATATATAGTATAGTGTCAGAAATTATGTGAAAAGCTTGTCTCGGTTTTTCAGACGATATTTAACAAATTCACCAAAAAAGGATACGCGGACCGTTATGGTAAATCGAGTCAAATCTATCAAAGCTAATTTGTTTGAGCGAATGTACTTTTTAGGTAAGGATGATTACCACGAGCCGAAAAATTTGCAGCAAAGGTCAGACACCCCATTGGTAGAAATTGACGTCACACCATGTGAAAGAGGCAAGACAATCTAAGCTCTGACAAATTGAAACACTACAATTAGGCCTGATGCTATAATTATTTTTATATTTACATTTGGCACCCATTTTTATGAATAAATGAAAATACATCTTGCTTATGCATAACATAATTTGAAATAACACATTGGCAGTGTGCAAATTAATTTATCTGTTGCAAATTCAGCTGAAAAGATGTTACTAAGGAGCCATCTCCAAAATTTGAGGAGATATCTTAGCAGTTTTATAAAAAGTGAAATTCAATAATTTTGGGAAAAATTAACCTATGATGAAGATTGTTAAGTCAATGAGATTGCAATTGATTGGTTTCTTCGTCCCGAAGAAACCAATCAATTGCAAGATCATTGATTCAGCACTCTCCCTAACCTAAGCCAAATACTTTACTGCCGTCCCATTGATATTCTGATTTTGAAATCATTGTCGTTCCTTTTGTGCCAAAAAATGTTCCATCAAGATCTGTAACTAACACTTTTCTACGTGCGTCGCAATCCATATCAACACAATCTGAAGGATTGATCCATTTTGCTATCGGGATATGATGGAAAATCTAATAGTAAAATAACGTGTAACTACAGGTGGATTTATATTAGATGAAACATGTTGCGCAAAAGCAAAAGTAAGACATCTCATTGGACAAATTAAAAACAAACAATAGTAAGATGTTTCACTTTAGAAGTTTAGAAGCATTTTCTTTAATTCATCCCCCCTCTCAAGGCCAATGCCACTATTATGAGAGGCAGCATCCTAACCAGATCATAATCCATTTCCATATAAAGAAAGAAACAGTACTAAAAAAACTCAAAATAAGAATAAAAAATCACTGTGGAGGAGTAATTTTTGAACATTGTTCAAGGCTTCATAGTCTGAACCTGTACTCAAGAATCACTCCTCCACAGTGATTATATTTGATTTTATTTCTAACACTGTAATAGTGTTTGAAATAAGAAGAAACAATCAATGTGGTGAAGCGATTTTTGAGCATAGCTTCAGGCTATGAAGCTTAAAGTGATTTTAAAAAAATCACTCCCTCACAGTGATTATTTTTCTTATATTGAACACTGCATATATAGATCTGTTTATATAGTAAAAATAATTCCTTTCATCCTAGGTAGATTTTACAACCAATCCGTTAACAGCTTACTAGATGCAGTCCCCAGTGATCAAAATAAGAGTAAATAATTGCTGGGGATATTTGAGCTTTATACCCTCATTATTTTTCTTATTTCAACTACTGAAGAGAGCACTGAGTCAATGATCTTGCAATAGATTGGTTTCTTCGTAACTTCGTAATTAAGATTTTATTAAATCACACTAATCATATCTAGCAGGCAAAAACCTGTTCAAAGTCAGCAAAATAACGTTAGAACAACGTTCTTTGAACGTCGTTCTAACGTTATTTTG
>JAULBZ010002315.1:0-14885 GCA_032360805.1 Neoturris breviconis | reverse complement strand
TACTTGTATAGTTACTTGTATAGTTACTTGTATAGTTACTTGTATAGTTACTTGTATAGTTACTTGTATAGTTACTTGTATAGTTACTTATATAGTTACTTGTATAGTTACTTATATAGTTACTTGTATAGTTAGTATTATTTTAAATTGTTAAGTTAAGTGAATAATTACCTGTATAGTTAATTATATAGTTGATTGATAGCTACGTTGTTTATTTAATTCGAAGTGATGATGTTTACTCATAGAATCATCAGTTTTCTCCGTAGAAAATAATAATAATACTGGAATTCTTCCACCTTTTTCAATTTTTATGCCGGAGGCGAGAAAAGAGTTTAAAACCCACTCCTGTCTATCTGTCTGTGTCCGTAGTTTTTGAATGGGCGTAATGCGCCCTAATGTATGATACTTGCTTTTTTTAAGACTCGGAAGGTTTTCTGAAAACCGTACGTAGGGAATTCTGAAAAATCGTATTCCAGTAGTAGGTTTACTTTCATTTTTGGTCAGGTGACAGCTTATGCCACTATAATGAATTTAGAGCTATAATGGCAGCCATGTGATGACGTCATAGTGACGTCGTATTGATATTCAGAAAATCATACTTTCCGAAGTTGGTTTGCCTTCATATTTGATCACTTGAAAGTTTGTGATACTCTGAGAAATTGGAAAGCATAATGGTAGCCATATAAAGATGACGTCATAGTGACGTCATATGGATTTTTGAAAATCGGGTTTACAGGTTTACATTCATTTTGGGTGACTTGACGGCCTATGCCAAGCAATTGCAAAAAAATTATTTTCATAAACCTTTTTGGTAACCATATTTTAAAAAGCGGAAGTTGTTAAAGCCCAGAGGCTTTTAGTTTGTATTCTTTAGATAATCTATAATTTTCTTTCTTGATATCTGTTTCTAATATTATTACTGCGAGAGAAGGATATATGTATTTATATATATGTATTTATCAAAGATTACGCACATGATTGTAACTTCACCAAGTTATTATGGTAAAATAATGGTATCGATTATTTGCATAGGACTTCCACTTGAAAATAGGTGGTTTCAGTTTATGGCCTATATCTAGGTACGATGTTGAGAATTAGTCAGTATGTGTCAAATAGATTTATATTGAAACTAGTTAAGTTTCAGCAAATTTTCGGAAGTTACTATAAAAAATGTGGCAGGGGGGCTATACTTGGATTTAACTCTAAAAAATCTTGAACAATACTTTTCCATCATCGATGACGTTCTAAATTTTCTGTCTGAAATTGGTGTTAGGCACTTATAAACCAATCAAAAACTGAATAATTTAAGAAGAATTCCCAACACTTTAACTGAGTTTTAAACATAATTAGAATTAGAATTCTTCTTGAGAGAGATTGAATTTAGCCCCTCGTGCGGAAGGCGAAAACTAACCCGTACATCAAAGAAACACCGCAACGCAACAATGGAGGAACAATGTTGATAACAACGGAATCCATTCACCGTTTCTCTCTATTCCTCCCCGCATATCTGGAAAAATCAATTAACGTGTGGAAGAAAACGCGAGTAAGGTCGAACTCCATATCAATCGTTTTGCTCGCACGGGCGCTTCGACCAGGGCGTTTGGTCGCTGTGCTTTCCGAATCAACATCTCCATATTTTTGTTGCTGAGCACGCTTTTTTGATTCCAAACTAATATGGCTGCTCTGAACTGAATTTCTAATGCATAGTCAGCATTCTTGCCGAAAGATGATTGGCTTTAACCGCATGCTCTCGCAAGTTCAACTCCCAAAGCGACTGAAAATTGAGCGCCATGACCGAACCAAATCGTTGAAATTGGCCAAATGCACATGCTCAAAACTGATTGCAGCGCCTCCTGCGCGAACATAAAGATTGATATGGAGATCGGCCTTTAGTAATTACTTCATTTTTCTTAATGACTTAATTACATCTTAAAATTTGATCTTCGCTATGCGAAACATTCTCTGCGAAAGCTAAACGAAGACATTCCATTGGTAGAAATTGACGTCACGCTATGTGTGACGTCAATTTCTACCAACGGAATGTATTAACTTTTGACTTTAGCTCCGAATTTCTTACTTAGTGAAAATCCGCCTTTAAAAATAGCTATATGCCATAATATAATGCAATTGTATCTGACCAATTAAACATATAAATAAGTATAGAAGAAAGATTTCAAGGTCGATTAGACATTGTTTTCATGTCGTTTGTTTTAACTACAGAATACATTTTGAACATTTTATTACAACAACGACAACACTAAATTACTTATGGTACAAACTTTAGAGAATTATAACAAAAAGGTAGGTGGTTTAGCAGCAATATAGAGAAATAAGAGCAAACAAGAACTGCGGAGGAGGGATATTTGTCCATACCTTCCAGGCTTTAAAGCCTGAAACCAGGTCCAAATATAACTCACCCGCTGTGGTTATTTGCTCTTATTTTCATTGAATGGACCTATGAATAGACTTAGTATGTTAAACAAAAACCATATCGATGAAAACGATGTAAAATTACTTACATGGGACTGAAGAATACAATATATCCAAGCTTTTAATTGCTTAAGACGGCGGACGTGAAACTTTCAAAGATGTTTGGCAATCATGTTTTTGAAAGATCTTGCGATGGCTTGAATATGTTTGCAAACAACTGCAATGTTGTCAGTATGTCAAATGTAGGAAAATAAAACCTTTAACGCTGTAATACTAATATTTCTCTATGAGTTATTTCCAGACTGAGGTTCTTCTGTCAATAATAATGTAAAATTTCCTATCAAATTATATATATCATGAAAGTTATACACCCAGCTGCCATCTTTAATTGTGCTTACCGCCAAACGATCATGAGCCAAAGAGGTGACAGTATACTTTTTCCGCATTTACTAACAGGACTTAAAGTCAGACCTTGTACACAATAAAATGATAGAGAACCTTAACCCTATACATGCTGGGCTATATGGGGCTCCTCAAAGCTGGGGGCGGGGACGGATCCCCCACCCCCTTCCATAACTTTTGAACGACTAATAGGATTGAGATGAAACTTTGTGGAGTTATAGTCTATCACCAAAGGAACAAAATAGTACCAATTATTCAGCACTTTTGTGATGACATTATCACAATTAATTTTAAATGGCACATTTTCTTTAAAAACTGTACTTTCTTATAATTTTGATTATAAAGCTTTTTTATTCTGTTTGCAGTTTTTAGTTAGATTCTGGGTTTTTAGTGAACCTGTTGAAAAATACCAAACTTTTAATCCGAAAATGCCGAAAAAATCCGTTTTTTAAAACATCGGAAAAATCGGGGAAAACAGGTTAGTCACATGACTAAACTTATAATTATTAACTTAGAATTATTTATTTTGTGATTTTAAGTAACTTCACTAACTTTCGTAACATTAGCATTACTTTGACACAAGTTATGGTAAAATAATGATATCAATTTATACATAGGATTCACCACTTAAAAATAGGTGGTTTCATGTTATGACCAATAACTTTTTATCTACTAGAGTTATGATGTTCAAATTTTTACAGCATGTGTCAAATAGATTTATATTAACCCTATGTCTATGCCTCCTCCAATACTTTAATACATACCTTTTGAATGAACGGCTTATACGACTATAAATTTAAGGACTATTCCTATTTTGGTAACTAGGGATAATTTTCCTTTCGTAACCAAATTTCTGACAGGTGGTAAAAATATATATGTATTTTATTTACCTTTTTTTTTTCTTGAAAAACGTTCTGATCAATTACGGCGTTTTTCACCCAAATTTTTTTTTTTTTCACTACCTGTTTTATGTGTTGACCTAACATTGTGGAGAGTATCAACACTGCCGCATGGTTGAATCAAAAGTTATGGAGGGGGGTTGAAACACCCCCCCTCCCCCAGTATTGAGAGGAGCCCAAAATGGCGCAGTATTAATAGGGGGTTAATAGGGTTATAACTAGGTAATTCGAAAGTTACTACAAAGAATATGTATAGGGTTAAGGGGTTAAGGGTTAAGGGGACCATCTCAAAACTTCGATCCAAAACCAACTTCTTTGTTAGGGTTCAATCAACTAAAATTGACAAAAATCAATCTGTACAAAAGTGTATTGAGTCAATTAGCTGGGAATGGTTGGTTTCTTCAGTACTCTCCTATGTAGATTTTATTTTTGAGATATTCCCTAACCAGCTCCTATAGTACACAGGACATATCTCAAGCGAGTGGGAATATGTCTGAAGATGTGTAAACCTCCTGTGTTCTACAACCCCTAGGAGATTAGGATCTTAGGACTTTTTACAAACTCAACAAATTTTGTTGCTTCTAGCAGCTTTCCGTGCAGTTCGTTTTGCTAATCGAAATTTAAGTCTTTTTGCCTAATTTGAAATTCGGAATTTTTGCACAAATTTCAGCTTGTCTCAAATATTTACGTGAGGGGTTGTAGGTTTGTAAGTTATAGTATGGTTTGGTTATGATTTAGGTTTTTATAGACTTCTTGGTTATGGCTTTGGTTTATAGGATAATCGCATGACGTCTGTTTGGTAGGGTTATGGTTAAATGGTTTATAGGTTTTTGTGACATGATTAAAAATATTAAAAACGACTGTTTGTATCAATAACAATAGGCTTCAATAATTGCCGCGACTAATGTCATAAATCAAGTAGATATTGATATTTGTATATGAATTCTTCATTGTTATGCAAATACCATGCAAATATATAGTAAAATACAAATAAAATGTAAATATTTTTTTTTTGGTCTGTAAAACGTCGATTTAATTTTTTTAAAAAAACTCTGAAATATCTGTTTACAGACGGTGAGAAATCGACACGAACGGTGGCACGATACGTGGTGGACGGTGGATTTCACCAACGTCTAAAAAATGTGCTGTTCCAAACAATTTTAATAAAGAATTATGATCTTAGTAGTAACTCTGATTTATTTTTGTTTGTTTTTAACTTCAAGGATTTTTAAAGGAATTGGACAATCCGATAATTAGAAGTTTTACTTCTCTCTCCGTACCTTCAAAATGGAATTGGTCCATTTTTTTGCCGCAGTATTTTCATTCTCCTCCTTTCTTGTAAATATTATAAGACATATACACTTTATTGATAAACAAAACGGGACCTTCAGAGTTTTGCGTGTCCCTGTGGAGACAAGGATCGGTTATCAGGTAATAAGCAACCAGTAATACTCAGCAGACAGTAAATAGTTTAAGCAACTTTTAGTACTCGATCACTCTCCTACGCAGAGGCTATCGCGCGAAAAGGCGAAAAGGAGGGGACGAGGGCAGCGCCCGAGAGGGCACTCCACCTTTGGCAAATTTTGCTTATTTTTATTTTCTGGCACTATACCGCAGATGTATTTTGTTTTTTTGTTTTTTTTGCCTTCATTGGCTCTGCGGAGGAGAGTGGTACTCGATCATAATCATAAATGCAATATTTTGTTTGCTTTACTGTATGAACATCGTTTTCAGGGCTTTTTGCCTTTATTCAGGTTTTCTATTTGTCCTGTTAATAAGAAAAATAGAGATTTCGACTGCAGTGCCAATGGAGCTGGACCAGCTGTCGGCAAAAATAATGTTATGATATGACGCATTATCGGCATTATGACGCATCCATCCTCCATCGAATCTCTTTACGAAAAAGAACCAAAACCAAATTCAAACTTTTCTTGGGAAAAATTTGACAACAAACATTTTTCTGTTAGACATAAAAATTAAAGTATTGCGCATGCCTCCATATAATTCGTTTTCCTGTTTGCTTTCCGCCTGTCAAACAAAAGTCTAGCCTACGATATAGATCTTTGCTTGTTTAGGCTATAAAAAGCCGAGTGATCAGCCAGCATGATCAATCGTTGTTTTGATGGTTTCAGATCATTGACTTTAAATTATAATTTGAAAGGAGATAAACAATAGACTTCTGGTTCGTAAAGATTCCAAAAGCATAATGGTGGTCTCATAACGAGAGAAGAGAGAACGCAGCGCAACAGAAAGAAAAAACAACTGGTTGAAATTTGGAATGTTCATATATTTTGTTTCTTTTTATATACCTCGGTAGCTAATATAGAAGTAATGTGTTATTTATTCCGATATAAAGCCATCCTAATGTAAATTGGATCCCAATGATATATTTATATTGTATTGACTGTTCTTTTTTCTTTCTCACATTTCTCCCATTCATTCTATTTCATTCTTTTTTAGTTAGTTATAGAAATAGAATTCACGTTATAGTTAGAAATAAATCAATCTAAAGCATGGTTGTATTTTGCTTCATGTGCTACAAAAACGAAACTACCTGACGACCAAAGACAACACAGCATCAGAAGTCATTGTATTGAACAAAGTTTTTTTTTACGGTGCATTGTCAAGTTGATGTTGATATCACGCTACTGATGGAAATCAAATACATTGCTTTACTTGGTTTGGCTATTTTATTCTACAGCAGATCTTTACAAGGTATTATGGTGTTGATTATATAATTACTTAGGCGCCATGTTTTTACACACAATGCAAAATGGCAATATGTATAAGTATAGTAAAAATGCTAACTGGCCGGGAACAGCGGAAACACAGGATAAACACAAATACAGAACACAACACTGGAACAGTAAAATCCCGGAACACCTAAAAGTGCTCTCCTTTCGTGGAGGTTAAAAAAATAATTTATTCTGTGTTACGTTAGGCGGGTATCGGAAATATGTCTGGTTTGTGTCATTTAAGGAGGTTAAAATTGACTCAGTCGGTCGATCGGTACCTAAAAATCCAAAAAATATTAGAAAATACCAAAAGTTCTCTACTCGTTGTTGTTTGCGTAGTTTCCAAACATGACCTTAAATTTAAACATACCAATCTCGTTCCCAATATCAATGGCCTCTCTTTTACTACATACCTCGTTCCTGTGTCCGAGCTCCGGCAATCATTAACATTTTGAGTATTTTTTTTTTCTTTTTGACACTTGTTCTCACGCAAATGTTAATATTTTGTCCTTTGATTCTTCCCTGCAGGAATCATTGACACGTAAAAGGTATGCCGATTACTATGCAGGCTAAGATGGTGTTTAAACTGATGTTTTATTTTGGTAAATACGGAACAGATCATGAAATGACCATCATTAATTCTTACTCTACGCCTAAATCTAAGATCTAAACCTCAATTATAATAAGTAAGCAAATAAAAAACAAATCTTATTTTGAAACTGTTGTAGAACTTTCCACTTTACAGTATATAATTTTTTGTGTTTTTATTTTCTTTTTCTTCTGGCTACGCTACCATTGCTATTTCTTACAATCTCTTCATTTTCTGTATGGCTCAAAATGAGTGTAAATGCAATAATTCAATAATCCATAGCCTGTTTCTGCAGACTCTCCCTGCGGCAAAGAAGTCTACTTTGTCAGTGTTTTCCGTCAGACGTCGAGTTTGTGGAACAGGTTAGTAATCTATGATTTGAATGTTTCCGCCAAGGAAGTCGTTTCATATTTTTTTGAAAGAGATTGTCACTGTTTTTATTTATTCCACTGATAATATCCTTGATAACATTGAGTGTGAAAATCAAATTTTGAACGAAAGACGCATGCTTAGAGTAATCTCATCAGTACGTGAAGAACATGACTATTGATTTAAAAAACCGATACCGATTCAAAGTTCTGAACTAAAATTTTAGACGTAAGTTTGGAGTCTGCGTGTCAAAATTAGTAAACTTGGATACATAGGGGAAATGTATAACAATTTCAAATCAACAACTAAGGAGAGACTGTATACACTGTGTTTTTGCAAAATTTGGTTTAAGGTCTTTGGTCTCAGCTATAAATTTTAGGGTTTTGGGTCTTGAAAGTCAGGGTCCCACCATTGGATCTCGGGTCTTGATCCCCAAAATCTTTCTTTAACTTTAAGCGGGAAAAAACTTGCCGCACGGAAAAAAGAAAGCAAGAAAAACATAAGAAAGCTATTCAGTCAGTCTAAGCAAGGCCTAAACTTTCCTGTGGAAGAGAAGACTGGGTAGGAGTAAAATGTAAACATATTTCTTAAAAAGATAGTGCATTGAAGCGAGAGCCGCAAATGACACTTGAGTTAATAGTGGTGTGATATTTGTGGGCAAAATGAACTTTCCTAGATATGTTAGATGTAGCTATTCATATCTCTTACTGAAAATAAGTTTTAGTAAGGAATTTTGCCAAATGAAATCCTGAAAATTTTCCCGTTCTAAACTCGGTTGGTCGGATGACACCCGCCTTACACAAATTCTTTAAGGTGGATTTCCACTAGACGAATTGGTTGACGTTAACTTTCTCTACTTTAGGATTGAGGTTGGATGTTTGTTACTTTAAAAATATATACTTAACTTTGAATATAAGCCGACAACGTTCATTAGTTCGTATGCATTTTGATGGATACATACACGAGCGGGCTTAGCAACTTTTTAGGCCAGATTAAAAGTTGGGTGCCCAAATTGGGTACCAAATAGGGGTACTTATTTGGGTAGCATGTAAATAATGCAGACCAGATGTAAAACTTGAAATGGCAGCCGAATATTGTTGTGTTGGGCGTGTCAGGGACTTAATAACAAATATGACAAATGAAATGTCGCTGATGTGGGAGTTGATAATCATTTTAATATTCAGAATGTGATTGTAAAGACAATGACAGATAGAGTTTAATTAAAAATAGTTTACAAATCAGTTATAATTTATAATGCGGAGAGCAACTACATTATATGCCAAAAATTTTAATTACTTAAAATGGTGCCTATGAAAATGAAGAATCACATTGAGAGTTCATAATTATTTTAATATTCACATTGTGATTACAAGGATAATGGCGGATAAAGGTTAATTAAAAATATTTTAAAATCAGTTATGATTTACAATGCAGAGAGAAAGACCAAGCAACTTGAATCCATATAACCTCTTTAGAAGCCTCACTTTAGGTTAGGTTCAATTACTCACCAAACGTACAACGTTATAAAATATAAACAGAACGGATTTAGGAAGCTTGGTACCCGTGCTAAGGGAAGGGAAGCCTAGATGTCAAAGTTTCATCTTCCATTTTACAAAAAAACCTGACTACTATGTATACCTATATAGTAAGATACGATATTTTTATTGATCAATAACAGTTACATTAATATAATAAAAAGAAAATATTATTGGCTAAGGAAACAAGATTTAAATAAATACTACTAATAGCATAATGCTAAGGCAAAGGGTATGGACACCCTTGGACGAATATAATACACTAGGAATTGGAACTAGAGAAAGTCGCCACCGTGCTTCCATTATATTATAATAACAAGAATAAAGCAGTGGGTTGTAATGAAAAGCAAAGGGAACGGTGTTGATTTTGAGTGTTCCGGATTCTAGGTGCTCTGGATTTTAGGTGTTTCAGACTCTAGGTGTTCCGGATTTTACTGTTCTAAATCTAGGAGTTCCGGATTTTACTGTTCTGGTGTTTCGTGTTCTACGTTTCAGCGTTGTACTACATGCCAATAACTTATATGATTTTGTGTGATTATATATAGTTATTTTTGTCTCTATATGTTAGGTGCAATGTATTTTTATTGACTTGTCATGTGGTCTGGCAGTTTCTTTTGTTTTTACCAATGTTAAATGTTCGGCAGTTTGTCTAGATGACTGCTTGACCTAAACCCTTACCAGCAACCTTGGCTGCCGGACACAAAATATTGCCAGACATCTAGACACTTTTGTATTTTTCTACAGCATATTGTCTGTGTGTAGTTTTTGGTGTAAATACTGTATGGAGTGATTCTAGAATACCTCTGATATTACAATAGTTGACACAAAAGTGAACTATACAGAGCCACAGTATTTTAGTGATACAATCAACAATACTGATCAGGCTACGTTTATTGACCATTTGACCTAAGATAAAAAAGCAAAGCTTTAACTAGGCTAACAATAGGACTGCTATAACAATGCACATGGTCGATTTACAGAGAAATCTCCATTGTTTTTCACTAATCAAGCTACATGATTCACACTAAGTATATCATGTGAAGGGCCATGTTGCCTCTTTATGGGTGTCAGAGTAAACACTCTAATGACATTCTTTTATCATGTAAAATAGTTTCATTCTGTGTTTCTTAAAGGTTTCTATTTGTTGTTTTTGCTGATTTGAACCTTGTTGAGGAGGGATTTTCAAACATAGCTTCAGACTACAAAAACTGAAGCTGTCTTAAAAAACTCCTCCATCAAAATTTAATTGTGTACAGACAGAAAATTACTATAAGATTACAAGGTATTTGATAGTGATTGAAATAAGAGCAATTAAACCAGGGTTTATGGAAATCAAATTGCTTAGCAAAAGTTGTTATTTGTTAGAAAGCAGTGAGAAATTTTGCAAAGCTGAGCAATAAAAAACAGAAAATGCTTAGCAATACTGGAAAAATGCTTTGCAAAATGTGAAGTGTGACCCCTGTAATCACTGTGGAGGTACGTTTTTTTAGTATCGCTTTTAGATGATATCTAATAGTACGTACGTACGTTGGCCGACCGCAGTCGGAGGCGACCTGAAGGCTCCTCTTTCATTAGCTTCTACCACGAGGGTAGGGGAGGGCGCCACTCCGTTCCCAGATCAAGTTGATCTAATAGTAGTTATTTCTAAACATTAAGTTCTTTTAATTTTTTCATAATGTCCTTTTCTGGAGTGTAATGTTTAAATAGTTCTCTAGCAACCATGTCTTCTTGTAATGGCTAATCAAACATTTTATCAGATGTCATCATCCCTTACTTGGAATACCTAACCTCCTTTCATAATTCAAATAAATAAATGAATAAATTCACATTTTGGATTAATTGATCTACATATAATTACTTACATTTACCTGGTAACAAGATTTCAATGAAGGTGTTATTCATATTAGTGCCCTTACTAAGAAGGATTATTATTTGGGTAAGTTATAAAATAAAAAACAAATAAAATATAGTAAAAATAAGTAAAACAATAAATATATATTCTAATGTAAAAATATTAGCAAAATATAGTGAATATAATATATATATATTTGCTCTCCTTTGCTTTATTATTTTTTCTTTTTTAATTTTACACAAGTTCAAATAAGCACCCCTCAATTTTCTACTTTTTTAAATAACTGCCCTATAATCCTCCTTGATTAAGCGCGTCCCTTCTAAATTAATAAGCGCCCTGGTGCACTGAAGCAAGGATATGAAGTACTCAAATTTACTGTTGTCTCTAGATATTTGAAATAGTTAAGGCTGTTAGTCAGTCCGAAATTTCATTGAAAGCTAAAATCTATCCTTTGCAGTGATTGCTCTTATTTTTTACTGAGCACTGGTGAAGAGTATTTGCATACCGTAATACTTCGATTAAACGCTGGGGGCGTTTATTAAATATTTTTATTTGCAGAGGGGGCGTTTAATCAAGGGGGTGTTTAAAAAAAGAGGGTGTTTATTGAAAAATATAAGAATTGCGAATTGTTCTTACAGTAGTAAAGACAATAAGATACGTGTGGTAGTTACAGGAAAAAAGACAAAGAGAGGTTGATTTGGTTGTTCCTGCAAAATTTTGTTTTGAAACAAGTTGCAAAAAGTATGCAGAGACTCTTGAAAGGGAAGTTTTGAAGAAAAAGGAGCTGTTTCCGACGATAAAACTAATTTTCAGATCAAAAGGAGTGTATAGAAAATTTCTTGTTTATAAGAAATAAGAGATATTAAACTTCCTTTTTTTATTCTTAGTAAACTTCCCATAAGGCTGCTACATAAGCATTGCTGCTGGGGGGCGGCGTTTAAAAGCGGAGGTGTTTAAAAGCGGGGGGCGTTTAAAAGACGGAGGCGTTTATGAAGAAGGGGGCGTTTAATCGATGCATTACGGTATGTCAATTACACACATGCATTTATTTGATCCTCAAAATTGAACCCAAACATTTTTGACATACTCTTGGTATACTGAGAGCCCATTAATTTGAATTATTACATCCTTGAATTGTTAAAGTTTGCTATATGTTTCCTAATTTATTAAATGCAAATAATGAATAATTCATATTATGTCGTTGATGAGAACTTCATTAGTATTTGTAATAGTACATTGTAGTAATAATATACACCGATCACACCCCGCTTAAAATTTACTCCTATACAATTTACAAAATTTACTCCTACACAAAGGTTGTTTGTAAGAGTAGGTTGTACTACTTTAATGTAAGTTTTGTATTTAGGATTATAAGTAAATTAATTATATTATCGCTTTTTTTAGTATGAGATTCTTTTTTAAAAACATGTTTGTACTGTTATGTGTAACTCCTCTCTGTTTAAAATATACTGTTTCATTACTATGTTAAATTTAATTGATCCTTTCCACTAAACCTTTCTATAGATTCTTTACACCTATTAGTGTGCTATTTTTACATTTTATACTAATGTTTTTATACAAGAAAGAAAACACACTATAATACATACTCCTCCAAAAATAATATTCTGGATTTGTAATTTAATAATCCATGAAAATTCCTAAGTGCTTGAGAAGTTTACCTAGTGGTCAAAACTTATTCAAAGTCTGCATTGAAGTTGTGAGAACAGCGTTTTTAACATTGTTCCAGCTTCATTACTGCAGATTTTGAACAAGTTTTTACTCCCTGGGTGGTGTAGATTATTTGAAAAACTAGTAAAGTGCAGTGAAGGAGGAGGGATTTTTGAGCTATTATTTCAAAATACTTTCAACCACTTTCAACCACTGTTTGTTGGCTTACTTCTTAACAAAATTTCCCAATATCACATTTTGAACTTATTGAAATAAATCTGATAATTTGCTTTTATTTGGAGCAAGAATTACACCCTGACCATCTGCTTTTAATTTTTTATTACTTGGTGGTTATTTTTAGCATTACTTTAATCAAGGGAAATTAGTGCATTTCCTAAATTATTTGTGCAACAATAAATGTATTCCCAATGCTCTACTTCTCCTGTTCAGGAAAAGATGAGAGAACATAAGAAATATTATTTTTTTTATTTTGTGCATTATGCTTTAAAAAGTCAGATCTGGATTGTGCGCTTATTAGAGAGGTGCAGTTATTCAAGGTAACCAATGGTCAAAATAAAAGCAAATAATTACTGTGGAGGAGTGATTTATGAGCAAAGCTATAAAGATTATGCTCAAAAATAACTCCCCGCAGTGATTATTTTGTTTGACCACTGGTACTTATGAAATTTTTTAATGATGAATATTTAGTAATGATCGTTATCCCAAAGTCTGCCCATAATGTATATGTAGTAGTCTCAACTTGATTGTACTATGGACAAGAAGGAAATACACAGTGTGTATATGCGGGTGAACTACGACACTGTGAGTTTTTGGGCCAGGGAGTAGGGTTATCTCATCAGAGGCTGTCCTCAAACTCCACTACCTGTTGATATCCCTGACCTTTTACAGCAGCCAGACAGGCGAAATCTTTGTGCGAGAGATATAAAACCTCTGGAAAGTGGGTTGTGGCAGGCACATTGTTCATCTATTTGTAATCAAAAGAGAATGCTGATGTCTGGTAAATGACATTGCCTCTAATATAAAAGATAGTACTTATGAAATGTTTTGATGATAAAATAGATTTGCTTTAAGGAGAATATGGCCCTTCTCTCACTCCCAGTTTATTCAACCACAAACAAGTCCTATTACAATCAATGGTGAGTATTGCTTATGTGCACACCTGAAACTAACAGTCAGACATCACTTCTGTGGAGGAGTGAGAGGAGTACTTTTTTAAACAAACACTCCTCCACAGGTAATGTCCAGTAGTTATTTTCAGGCTTGTAGATGTTGAACATTATTAGGTATATTATGTATATCAATATTTTATAACCATGTCTTATAAAAATGTCATCATTAATTCACTATTTCAAAATGTGTAAAATAATTTGTGAAAACAAATACTTTAAAAACACGTTATATATAGTATGTATAGTATATTCTTTAAAAATGAAATTTTACTGTTAACAATCTAATGTAGAGATTTTTGAAATTGGATTTTGTGTTGCTTTAAATTCGTATTCAATCCAAAAAAGTATTGTAAAACATACAGGTGATGTCCAACAGTTTTTTCAAGCTTAATCAAAGAAATATACAAAAGGATTTATTGGTAAACAACAAATATGTAGACCACTGAACCTGAAAATAAATGTCGGACATGGCTTTGGAGGTAAAATTTATACTCAAAAAACACTCCTCCACAGGTGATGTCCAGCAGTTTTTTTGAGGCTTAGACTACGATGCAGTGCTCAGGCTTCAGACTACTATTTCTGAATTTGAGCATTTTTTGGCCATTAAATTGTGTCCAAAACATATCCATTTACTATATCTGGAAAGTCTGATATGCAATGTGAACAAAATTTGTAGAAGTGCAGTTACCTTGAAAAGTATTTAATGTATTGTTAATGTCAAAAACATTGTTTATCGTCAATTTATTTAAAACATGTTCATTAATATTATTTCTCAATACACATAAGCTATGTACTCGCTTATCATACCAAACACACTGGAACTTTGCCTCAGTAATCCAATAAAGATTCGATACATTAGGCATTTGAAAATATAATTGCTGCCTATTTTGTTGTTGTTGAACGTGCATGGATTTTATCAAGTTCTTTCTTCCCTAGAGAGAGGTTGCGCTTTATGAAACAGCTTAGAAACATTATCTCTTTTAAAAACATCGCCCCTTTTTTGAAACAATGCAGCATCTTCCCTATTGAAGATATAAACTTAGATAGGGATGTCACTGTAGTGTTACACCAGTATTTTAATGATTGCAAAGCGTGGTTGTACCACTATGTTCGCAAGCGAAACTTTAAGACACAGGCAACAGGCAGGGTCGGACTGAGGAATAGGCATAGGGAAGGCAACAGAACCAAGGCACCAGATACGGACCATAGGCAAGTA
>JAULBZ010002314.1:0-19101 GCA_032360805.1 Neoturris breviconis | reverse complement strand
CAGCCAACTTGGCTGAAAATATTCTGAAAAATCTCTCCTCCACAGCGATGACCGGCTGTTATTTCGAGCCCTGTCATGGTGCATGTGTTTTGAACGTTTGATGAGACTGAACTTGTACTAAAACTAATGATCGACATCATATCATCATCAAGATCATCTTTATCAGTTTGAGCATCTTCATCAGTCAATTCAGATTCACCAAGCAATGTTCAACAGATACTCAACAATGTCAAACATTTGCGTTCATACCTTTATCAATGAATTCGTATTTTAATAACTTTTATTCCAGATAAATAACTGTAAACTACAGAAAAAAACGCGTCTGGTCACTACCAAAGTTTTTTTACAAACTGATATTTTTCTAATGTAAAACTTATTTGACGCCAAATTTGTCTGACGTCAGTTATTAATCAGTGAGTAAATTTTCAAGTAGCTTATCTGGGAATGACTGATAGCACGTGTTCAGTTATCCTCTTATCATAAACTCAACGTCTGGCGGGAACGTTGCACTTTTCTTGGAGAGCCTGCGAAAGTGTTACATATCACGTTTGCTTACATTCTCAAATATATGCCATATGTGGCAATATACATCCCAAATACCGTATATGATCGATTAAACGCCCCCAGTTAATTAAGCGCCCCTGTCGAATAAACACCCGTCTTCCAAAAAATATTGATTTTAATAAGCACCTCTAAATTTTTTGATTTTTTTTAAAACGCCCCTGTTGAATAAACATGAGCATAATTTAAATATACGCCCACGGTACGGATATATACGGGAGAGTATTCGGCTGACATTCACGCTGTGTTATACATGGACATATTCACCCTGTATGCAAAAAAATTAATTTTAATTTTTTTCGCGCTTTTTTAATTTTTGATTGACGTTCCGACGCCGTGTACCTACTGATGTATGGCAAAGCGCAGATTTGAACTAGTGTTAGGAGTATTTGAGTATGTAACAAAAATGTGTGGTCATATAGCTAGCTACTGGTAAGCCATCCTTTATAAGATTCGCTCACGTGACCATTGATAGTCTCTTGAAATCGATTGACTTCTTTGAGTAAAAAGCAAATCAATATCTCAAGATTTCATACTCTCCATGGGTGTAATTGTTTAAGGATAGAAATGTTTCCGGTCGCAGCGACTACAAGCTTCATTTGCAGCAGGTGGTCGTAGACGCCTAAAGGCTGTTTTCCACTTCTTCAGAAAAATGTTTGAGCTTAGCTTCAATCTTTGAAACCTAAGCTTTGCTCAAAAATCACATGCCATGTAAAGTTTGTGTGTTTGTCCTTGATACGAAATTTCACTACTCTCCTCCACAGTGATATAATTTTACCTTGATTAAAGTTGTTCCAATTGTTTATTTGATCTGAAACTTTATCAACTTAATAAGAACATGAAATCTTAATGACATGTAAAATTTTGTTGTTTATCTTTGATGTGAAATTTCACTACTCTCCTCCACAGTGACTCGATATAATTTAACTTGATAATGGTGTTCCATTTGTTTATTTGACTTGAAACTTTATTAATTTAATAAGGACATGAAATCCTAATGCCATGTAAAATCTGGGTGTTTATCCTGGATATGAAATTTCACTACTCTCCTCCACAGTGACCTGATGTACTTTTACCTTAAAAAAGGTGTTACAAATGTTTATTTAAACTGAAATTTTACCATCTTAATAAAGACATATTTCAAACACTGACGTTTAATGTGTGTATGCAAATCATATTTATGTGCTTAGGTTTAACTTTCGGTTGGTTTGTTGGGCTACTTTCAATGCCATACCTTTGATTATATTTCCTAGGCTCAATGTTTAATCAATGTTAGTGGCGATGCTGTGATATCAGGCGATAATGATGATTTATTCTGTATTGCTGGATCTTCTACATCTTCTATTAGTTCGTCACCTGCTACACACAATCCACCTGAAATAGAAGAAATTAAATATAAACTAGATCGAGCTGTATTTGGGACTAATGTGTAGTATTCATAGAGTAATAATATTAACAGGCTAAAAAATCGGTGACAGGACAGAGAATTACTGATGGCAGGCGAGAGCATTATTGGTAGCAAGTCAAAGTATTATACGATAAAATTTCAGAGGATTATAGATGACAGACTAAAGAGCAGGGTGGCCACACCTTAAAATCTTCAAATCTCAAATTTTTCTTTTCTTTTATATAGTCTCCTCAACTGCTCAAAAGTATATGTGACAACAAAATATATGTGACTACAAATTATATGCGACAACAAAGTATATGTGACAACAAAGTATATGTGACAACAAAACTATATCCTTTCTTAGATAATTTCCTGTTGCAACCACCCTGTAGAGAATTATGGAAACCAATTTTAAGTTCCTTGACATAACAATCGCCTCCACAGATACAGAAACAACGATAAATCAGGACATTAAATCAACATTTCACAAACACAAACATTTTTCGTTTCAGTTGTTTTGGCGCATTGTTCGAAAGTTGTTTTAGCGCTTCATTTGAGAGTTGTTTTGGCGCTTCATTCGAAAGTATCACATACACCACAGAAGTTTTGAAGAATTGTGCAATGCGATATTTGATTTTTTTAACTTTGAAAGACTTATCACTTGTTTAATTACTCAAATATCTCATATTGAAACTTACTTGAGCGTTAAGAAATTTATGTTTCAAAATTCAAAATTTCGAGAAAGATAAGCAGCTAGGTATTTCATATATTTCAAATATTTCAATAGGTATCTAAATATTGACATAGCAACCTGAAACAACATTTATTGAGAAAAGTGTGTGTATATGTGTGCTGAAAAGTAGTAGAAATGGTATACTTGTTAGCAAAAACTTGTTCAAAGTCTGTAGTAAAGACGCTAGAACAACGGCGTTCTAGCGTCTTTAAAGCTGACTAGAAGCAAGTTTTTGTTGGCTGGGTTACTACATACCACCCAATGGGCACTATAACGAAGACGTTGCTTTGACGTCAGAACGTCAACACCAACCTTGTTTCTATGTTGAAAAAATACTTCACGTGCCGGAAGGGCGTTGATTTACCTAAACATTAGGTAAATTAAATTGTAAATAAAATATAACCAACCTCGTTCCCACAGCTTCTTTCCAAGGCAAAAAGCCCTGGGAACGAGGTTGAAATTTGACCATTACGCTAAAATACTGTATTTGTTCGAATAAATGCTCTCCTGGTTTATTTAACCTTCAAGGGGCGTTTAAAAGTTTTTCAAGTTGAAGAGAACACATAATCCATTAGAGTATAATCTATCCTAGTGGGGAAAACCTTGTTCAAAGTCCGCAGTAAAGACGCTAGAACAACGTTTTCAACGTTGTTCTACCGTCTTTAGTGCGGACTTTGAACAAGTTTTTGCTTACTGAGATATTTCCTCGTTTTATAACTTTTCGATATCTTGAACATCGTCATTATGCTCACCCAGTGGGCAAAACCTTGTTCAAAGTCCGCAGTAAAGGCGTTAGAACAACGTCGTTAGGAGGATCATGTTGTTTTTTACCTCCCCTATATCTGAATCGGAATATAAGGAACTAACAATTAGGAGGAGTATCCCAGAGACCAAAGACTCTTATAAAACTCGCCAGTAAAGACGCTAGAATATTTCTGAATGGGGCCACGTGTTATCGAACCTCGTTTCAAAGGCTTCTGGGAATGAGGCTGCATTTGATCGAATTTATTATTTTTTCTTGTGCGATAAAATTTGGTCTACTTTTAAAAAATTATGTTGTTCAGTTTTTAAATTCATTTTATTTATACAGAATATATGATACAGTACTGCAAACTGTGTTTTCATCTGTTTCGCATACAATATCTTCTTCAATAGATTGAGAAAAGGTAATTCATTTGAACCTTTTCCCAGTAAACAGAAACTTATTCAAAGTCGGCAGTAAAGACCCTAGAACAACGTCTTTGAGATTGTTCTAGCGTCTTTACTGCGAACTTTGAACATCAAAATAGCAAGAGAACTATAAAACCCTTCTAACTTTTACCTAATGTTTTATTTCTAATCTTCCATACATCTTCTCTAATACCCCCCTCCCCCCACCCAGTTAAACCTCGAAAATGTAATACCCCGGGCCCTAATTTCAGGATTTACCGCAGCTTCGTATAGGAACTGTGTATTGTCGTATTTTCCACTAGGCTGTACGGAAGCCAAAAGAAAGCAACATCAAGTTCTACCAATAGATATTCTTCTTTTGGCGTTCGCACGGACCTTTATGCAGTAGTAGTTTATATTTCCCACGTTTGTAAATAACACCGCAAAATGTATCTTCAAAAAAACTTAATCATATAAACTCTTGATGACCTGAGGTAGCCTTTACATCATGATCCTCTAAATGAGTTTCACCCTAAACGATCTTGCATTTGATTTGTTCCTTCCGTACGAAGAAACCAATCAAATGCTAGATCCTTTAGGGCAAAACTCATTTAGGGGTCCATGTAAATGCTACCTAAATAAATAATACATAACCAGAGAAATCGTACACAACCTTGGTTCTCTTGTCTTTTTAAGGTAAAAATGCCCTGGAAATGAGCTTAAATCGTATCGTGACCTTGCCACCCTTTTTATTGTTTTGAAAATATTTGTTAAATATAATAAGTATTTGAGTATTTGAAATTATAACTGGCAATATTCCAGTGAAAAAACGTCACGTGCCCTTTGAAAAGCTGGCAATCTGCCAGTTATATTTTCTATTGCTTATCCAGTGGACAAAAGTCTGTTCAAAGTCCGCAATAATGACACTAGAAAAACATTTTCAGCGTTGTTCTAGCGTTTTTACTGCTGACTTTGAACAACTTACTACTTATCACGATTTAAAGAAAATACGACCGCAGTGTGAAAAGTATATTTAACAGAATATCAAGAAAGTCGCTATCACGTATCTATTTGTTTTTGTATCACCGTTAGATTAATGTTAAATAATCTTTACCTGGCAAACTGCCAGCTTTAATGTTTCTAATTTCTTCATTGCCAGTTATAATTTTTGTCACAAATATTTTCCCGATATTTAAAATACTTATTGGTTAAAAATTCGTTGGTAATAAATTAAATTGGTTAAAACGTTTCGTAGGTGAACCTTATTCAGACCGAGGGGGGCAGATTCCCTCCCCCTGACACATTGTTATTTATAGCGTCTGAACCACTAAAGCAATAAAGCGAAAACTTTCTTACTTTTGAAACTATCTAAGACACAAATTGTAAAAATTTCAGCTTCATTGCATAAACGGATCAAAAATATTGGTCATAGCCTGAAACCAAATATTTCTCCATGGGGAAATCCTATATTATAAATTGTTAATCCCATTATTTCACAATAATTTGTGTTTGATTAATACTTATAACATGAAACTTAGGTAGATTACATTAATCACAAAAGAAATGTTTCAGAAAGTTTTGGTCACATGAATAACCTGTTTCCCCCGATTTTTCCAAAATCTTGAAAATCGTTTTTTTTTAGAATTTCGGACGATAGTTTTGGTATTTTGCAATGTTGTTGTTACCTGGAAACCATATATTAAAAAATGTTAAAAAAGCTTGCCCTGAATTAGCCTTTTCCACCAAGTTCGATTCTTCCAGATCTCACTTGGTCTGTTTTCTTCTGAAGTTAATGTAATACATTGACGTCAGAATCATTAACGGGAAATGCGTTAATGTATTATAATTTTATGCAATCAGAAAATAATTATTTCTTTTTCATGGTAGCTTAGGTACCATTATTAATTATTATGGAAGAGCATATTTTAAATCAATCAATCAATATTGAATAAATTATCATACATTAACTCATTTCGTGTTAATGAATTCTGATATGAACAGAAGTAAAGCGACTAAGGAGAGAAACCTTCGTCTGTAGATCAGGCTACCCTGAATAGGGTTAAAGTTTCGTCACAAGTTTCGTCAGTAATTATGGGATCAATTTAGGTTTTAAATGTGTGTCCTTATCATCAGTTACATTAGTAGCAATATCTACATGTCCATCGTGGACTTCGTGATCCTTTTCACCGATTAACCAATAAGGTACTTTCAAAGCGTTAAAAAATTATACCGGAAACCAAAAGAAGACATTCCATTGGTAGAAATTGACATCACACATCGTATGTCAATTTCTACCAATGGGATGTCTTCTTTTGTATTTCGAACATAATTTTCCGCCTAATGGAAATCAACCTAACCATGGTGCGTAACTCTTAAACTCCTAAACCCCTTTATCTGCCAATGACGAGTATACTCGCATTCACAATTTAAAGTGTGAGGCCAGCTTGTTATTTTATGTGTATATTGTTGAATCATGGTCACACTTTGATAATGGAAATCTAAAAATAACTTCCTTGGCGGAGGGTGTTGCGATGAAATAATGACCCAACGTAAGTAAACAAGATATCCATTAAGTATGGACAAGATACACAAGTCTTGTTTTCATGGCAAAAATATATCTTCGTTTCCATGGCAAAGAAACAGATTTGCTTCAGGAATTTCTTTTAATACTTTGTAACACATGTTTATTGTTACTATGGATATTTCATCCAGTCTGAAAATAATTTTCGGATATCCTCTGTGAGGGAGTGCGTTTGAATATAGTTTTCAGCTTTGCAACTGAAACTATACCCAGAAAACACCCCCACACATGGGATATTCGGTAGGTATACTCAGGCTAGATTTTTCATGTGTACTAAATAAAAGTACGTTTTGAGAAGATTTCATACATGTGGTAAAGAAAAATATAGAAGAAAAATGATAACGTCAAAGTATATGATTCTGTTGTGTTTTATAATGTTCTTCGACTTTAAAATATGCAAACCTGTTTGTAAAGAAGGTAATTCAAACTTCTTTTTGCACTTTCCAAATTCGTTCTTTTCCCTTCGTCAAATTTTTATATCTTTATTCTCATTTTTCGATTCTTGGGTTTTGCTTCCTCACGAGATGCCAATAGTTACGTTAAGCGTCTCCGCAGGAAATGAGGGCTTAAGGCTCGACGAAATAGGATGAGGATTTTGAAACTGACCGTTGTGTGAAAAAGGTATAAATGAACAATCTTAGGATCATAGTTTTAAATAAGCACGTGGTCCAGTGAACGGCGTATTTACAACCAATCAAACGATGGGTGAAAGAAAGTATTAGGCCCCCTAACCCTAACAGGACGCAATGGGGTTGATAGTCATTCCGCCTAGAAAACTGCGTCTTTTTTTAGTCATATTTCAGGAATTTTTATAGCTTTTGAATTAGAATTTATTCTTCGGTAACACAAAGTTGTATTATAATAGATAACATAGTCGTCAAGAAATACAGAAAGGTTTTAGCTGGAAGGTTTTTAACTGCAAATAGGGAATCATATGATGCAAATTTAGAACCTCAAATATGGAAACCCTTTTTCTGTAATCTTATCCAGTGAACGTTGTTCTAGCGTCTTTGCTGCGGGCATTGAACAAGTTTTGGCCCGCTGGGGTGTTGGGAATTTTACTGCTTATAAAGTAATATTGGTGATTAGAAGCATAGACCTTAATAGGAGAAAGCAAAGGTATAGTAGCCTAAAGCTCAAGCTAAGGTACAGGAACTCTTAGCGATTATGATATTAGTCCAGCTGCTTTCTAGTACCATTTGACTCTTTTTCTAACCAAGAATTTTGCCTGGAAAGTAAGAACAGGTCTAATTCCCAACCAGTATACCCCCTTAGAACACCTATTTTTAACACTACTCATCCCAAGCATTTTCAGGTATTCTTTGAGATTTTCAAGATAGTTTTTTTCGCTAAATGCACCCCCTGTTGCTTCCTGGTGTAGGGGTACCAGTCTAAGGAACATCTGAAAATTCCCATCACGGACAGGTCCAGGAACAGGACGCCAATATTTAAGAACTGCGTTCGTAGAGACGACGTTGATATCTGTTGTTTCAAATTTACTAAAAGCTTTGTTCGGTATTTTTAAAAGTTGACCGAGAGTTGTGTGAGAATCTTGAATCTTGACAGGAGTTGCAAGGAAATTGGTTCATACGCTTGTTAGGGGACACGCACTTCAAATCAAAATGTTTCTACTTGTACGTGAAAATGTTCGTAACGTTCAAGGAAACAACAAAGCAACAAAACCAATCTCAAGCTAATAACTCGAGGATTAAGCAACTAAATCAAACTCGTTAATAACTCGAAACGAATTAAGCTACTAAACCAATCTCGAGGTATAACTGGAGGGAGATTTTTAACTGGAGATTACTAACTCGAAATTTTTAACTCGCCCGCCTCTAAGTTTTCCTTGATAATACTCTTTACTTTCTCAGTACTTGATGCTTAAGGTACGCAGTGGGCAAAAACCTGTTCATAGTCCGCAGTAAAGACGCTAGAACAACGTCAAATTTTTGCTCACTGGGTAAAGTCAAGTTATAATATCATACCGAACTAACTATAATGGTAGCTCTTATTGAATGCTAAGAAATGCAGAAAATGAGCATTTAGAATTACTGATAAACAAATAGCATCGCTACTAACATAGAACAGTTACTTTTAAACTCCAAGAAACTGATTTAAAGACATAGAAGTCATCTTGACAGTATTAAAACAACATGGGAAATGCAATAAACAGCTTATTCAAGCGTATGTTTGGAACAATAGATTGTAGAATTCTAATGGTGGGTTTAGATGCAGCTGGGAAAACAACAATACTATATTATTTTAAATTAAGTGGAGAACTTGTTCATACGTTACCCACCATTGGATTTAACGTGGAAACCGTCCAATATAAAAATCTAACATTTACTGTATGGGACATTGGAGGACAAGATCGAATTCGTGCTTTATGGAGGTTATATTTTCAAGAAACACAAGGGATTATTTTTGTGGTAGATTCAACTGATAGAGAACGCATGCAAGAAGCTAGAATCGAATTATATAAACTTTTAAAAGAGGAAGATTTATGTAATGCTGTCTTGTTGGTTTATGCAAATAAACAAGACTTACCAAACGCTATGACCACGACTGAGATTACTGAAAAATTAGGGTTATTATGTTTAAGAAATAAGACCTGGTTCATACAAGCTACTTCCGCTGTTAAAGGGACTGGTTTATATCAAGGTTTAGAATGGTTGAGTCAACAAATGAAGCATCGCAAACATCGATCTTTGAAGCACACATGAACAAAGGTTCGAATATAAGACGTTTTTTACGCACGCTCAAACCCTACATAAATACAACGGTTTTAGACTATTTAAAAATATTTCTCGGAAATTGGGTCAGAAATTCGGAGGCAAGGTTATTCGTGGCCTTACTCAGCAATCTCGATCCTATGGCTTCTTCTCTTTTGTACTGGGGTCGACGTTGCGTTATCAGTTGTCTTCCGCGCCTATGCTTCATGTGTTTTTTTATTCTTTGCTATAAAAGAGCATAAAACGACACTTGCAACAGAAGAAAAGAAATTTGGTACCAATAAGAACTATTATACACATACATTTTCTGAAACGTAAGGAAATGCTCTACACAACTAGCAAATTGCTTAATTCGACTATTTCTTTTAAAAAAAGAAGTCAATTCTGTGTCTTTCTTACGTTTTTCTACCTTTTGGCAAATCATTAAATTTTGCAGCAAGACATTCATTCCAATCAAATTATCTCATTATCAAAAGAATTTGCCTCATTTTGCTTTAAGTTAAAAAACCGCTGTGTAACTGTCGTTTAAAGTCGCATAATCGCCCAATTTTGTCAAAATTCCAAAATCGATGCCAAATTCATTGTTGACAATTGCTGATCAAGCCCTGAAGATTTGAGCATTTATAAATAACAGGAAGTGGGTTAAACAAAGAACTATTTTACCAAATGCTAGCTGCAACTTTATGTAATTATGCATATAATTAATGAAGTTTGGCCAAACAATATGGCTGCCACACAGTTAGTATAAAAAAAACTTTAATCACTCATATCTCCACAAATGTCATTAGGGAATCAAATTTCAGAATGTGCAACTGACTTGATAAGCTTTCATGTCATGTATATAAAAGTTTGACCAAAATAGAGTGATTTTGCACCTTTAAGCAGACAACTCTACTAAGATGAGATTTTTTAAAGTGACTTTGTCACATGAATAATGATTATTCTACTTACTTGTTTTAAGCATAATATGAGGGTGGCGCAAACATAAGTCTCGCGCAGAATAGATAACGCCAAGGGGCCTGGTAGCTCGTCAAGGATAGAACAATATGAAAGGAAACGATATTTTTAATATTTCACCATATTCTTTTTGAGTTAGTTGAATCAAAGGTTTGTTGTGTAGAGCACTCTCCTACGCAGAGGCCGTCGTGCAGAAAGGCGAAAAGGCGAAAAAGAGGTGACGAGGGCACCTTACGAAGGCACTCCACCTTTGTCAAATTTTGCTTATTTTTTATTTTTTGGCACTCCACTTTTTTTTTTGCTTTCGTTAGGCTCTGCGGAGGAGAGTACATGTAGACCACATACCTGCGCTTCAGAAAATGTATACTTTTGTATGAAAAAAAATGTATAGTTTTCGAGATGTTTATAAACGTTTATTGGTTTCATAGGTTGGGCACTGTCTTTTAGATCTTTTGTGATAGCCATGACCTCCTGACGGGGGTTTTGTTATGAGAGATCAGAGAGAAAAATAGATAATTCTATAATGACCCCCTACGGATATGAAAAAGATAACGAAAAACCCAGTCAGCAAAAACTTGTTCAAAGTCCGCATTAAAGATGGTAGAACAACGTCGTTTGACATGTTCTAGCGTTTTTACTGCGGACTTTGAACAAGTTTTTGCCAACTGGGAAAATGACTGTTAAAATTTAATACCGGTGGCGCAACCTCGTTTCTAGGGCTTCTTACCTTTTCGAAATACGGAAGAGTTCTTCCGTTTTTGAAAAAGCAAGAAGCCATGAGAGCGAGGTTGACCTAAGCAGTGTTTTTTTACATGAAACAAAACAGAAATAAGGTATGCTGATAGCCAGTTTCTTCAGGGTCTACCATTCATGGTCCCGCGTCTACCATTCATAGTCCCGAGTCTGGCAAGTATTAGATGCCGTAAGGAAAGACAAGAAAAGACATATCTAAACTATGCATATATTTTTCTAGGTAACGAAGAAAATTGTTTAAAAAAGAAAGAACGACACGATGATGGTATGGACCATTTTAATGGTGATATGATGGCACGTATGCAGAAAGTAAAGAGAGAAAGAGAACGAGAAGGAAGGTTTTGGGAAGGCGAGCTAAGAGAAATGAATAGATGGTATCAAATGTAGAGTTGCGAAAGTGAGATAAGAGAAATTAATAGATGGTATCAAATGTAGAGGTGCGAAAGTGAGATATATCATATTATGTGAAAGACTATCGAATGTGGTCAACCTCGTTCCCATAGTCTTTTATCTCTTTTTTACAATGTGGTTCTATATATTCTCGTATATGTACTGTGTATTGCCATATATGTATTGATACATATGAGACTATATACGGGATCACATTCGGTATATTTAATGCAAAATGTTGAAATGAAGTTTCACAGGATATTTCAACCTCGTTCAAGGGAACGATGGACATATAACTAATGCTTTTAAATTGTACGTATTATTACTTGTTTAGTTTTAAACTTTTTTTAAAATTTTCTTAGACCGCCTATTATTTGAGTTCCTGTCGTAAATTCCGATTTCGCCCGATTTTCATTTTACTTTCCGATTTTCATTTTACTTTCCGACTATTCTCTACTCTAATCTAATAAATTACTTGTTTATATCTCACGCGTTTGATATTAATCCTACCAGTATTATGTTCCATAATATTTTGATCGAGCTTTGCGTAAACAAACTACTAACAAATAATAATTGTAGTAAATTGGTAAAATATCGTAAACTTCAGACTATAGGCCCAGGGCATTATAACTTTTAGTGAGATTATACACGGAGGTAAGAGGGATCATATAAGGACTAGCCTGCGATATAGATCCTTGCTTCTTTAGCTCGGTCTTTGCACATTTGCACATATTTTGCACCCAGTCCGTAAAAACATAGACAAAAACGTGTCAGGCTATTGTATCCTTTCTTTGCGACAGTTAGTACTAGAATTTTTGTCATTCATCATGTCAATTTGCGAGAGTCAGTACATAAAAAATATAAACTACACGAATTCTGTTTCACAAATTCTGCTCAGCCTCGTTCCCAGGGCTTCCTGGCATTTTAGAATACGGAGTATGTCGCTCTCAGTATTTCAAAAAGTCAAGAAACCGTGGTAACGAGTTTGAATTCTGCCATATGTTTGTCATACTTCTCACATTCATGGTACTTGACCGTATTATTTTGAAAATGTGTTGAAATGTGTATCTAGAGGTCTGAAAGTTTCCAATTGTGTTTATGTTGTAACATAAAGCGAGATATTTAAAATTAATCTTGTGCCAAAATTTGTAAAACCTGGAACACATCTCAAACTAGTAAGGTTGATGTAGGTGAAAATTCGAATATCTTTTCTTTTTTTTTCGTGATCAAGATTATTTTTTGGAGCAGATAAAGAAACTACTCAACGGGCAAAAACTTGTTCAAAGTCAGCAAAATAACGTTAGAACAAAAACGTAATTTTGCTGACTTTGAACAGGTTTTTGTCCGATGGGAAGTTAACCAACCTTTTTGAGACCTTAACAATATTGAGTTTTATAAAAATAAATTCCACATTGTATATTGTGGGCTAAATGACAACCTCGTTCCCAGGGCTTCTTGCGAACGAAGTTGGGCTAAATGACTGGAACGAAAATCGGGTATAATCGAGAAATCAGATCAGATAAATTATATTATATTTTTAATGTTTTCTTGCCGTTCACCCGTATTTACAATATTTTGACAGTCATTCTTTACTTTATTTTTGTATATTCGGGGGGTAAAATAACAAATATATTAAATATAATTTCCATATATTTTGGTAATGTAACTTTCTTAAACACCAATATTAAAACAACTTTCTACGCCCGGCTGGAACAACCTTGTTTACTTTATTTTATTTTATTTATTATTTTAGTCGTTACCGGACAAATAGACGCTGTTCTAGCGTCTTTACTGCTGACTTTGAAAAAATGTTTGACCAAACCAGCGATTGTTTGTTTAGCAAGTTGTTACAAAAATATTATTATGGGCTTAGTGTGACCGTTATTTTTTTTATTTATTGATTCTTTCCTCATTGTTCACAACAAACAAACATGATATCGTAATCTTTGATGATGTTCATAATCACGAAATATATAGCTAAGTATCAAATGAACGTTAAAATGTCAGCTCGTTTCTAATTTCTTTTCTGCTAAATCATGGAAGAAAACAAACTTTCAATAGTACAACAACCTCGTTCCTAAGGCTTCTTTCCGCTTTTTGAAGGGAGAGACTTCTTTGCGACGTCTCTTTTTTTAAAAAGCGGAAAGAAGCCCTGGGAACGAGGTTGATAGTACAAACGTTTCAAATAAAGGAGCTTGTGTCTAGCCTAGCATATGCAACGTTCTTAGCAGGGCAGTGTCAAATATACAGTGGGGAACTCCATGTAGTTATGGATGTTTTGAAGCCATTTTTTAATAGGTTAACGGTATTTCCTATGGTTGGGATATAGTACTTACTGGACAAACTATTCTGTTCTAATACAGTAAATAATATGATAGATAAAATATTAGATCTATTTTTCTCTAAAGGTGGTAAAAAACTTTTTCTAGAAAAAAATTGTTTTCTTATTTTTCCTTTAAAAACGTTTTGACAAGTTTTGGTGATAAAAAATGTTTTTACCTAAAATTATTTTTTGCACCACCTGTTTTGCCTTGATGACGTCACCATGGATAATGACGTCATTAAAAAATGATTGTGCTAAAATGTTTATTATATGTTGACGTAACTTTCTGGAACGTTTCAACACTACAGCACAATTCTATCAAAAGTTATGGAACCCCATTTGAACCCCCCACCAATATTGAGGAACCCCAAAAAGGCCCAGTATAAACCTATTCACAAATACATGAAAATGAGGAGTTGGTTGCTCAAAATAGAACTTGTTGCAATGCAATAACTAAATGTATGTCTATTAATAGAGTTAAGGACTAAAATGAGAACCTAAGCCTATGATATATAGATTTACTTAATTAGCTCGGTCTATGTGCATTCGTTATCTTATTAGTATTTCTCGGTATCCAAAAACATAAACAAAGTATATTGTACCGATCAGCATGGCCGATTTTTTTGGACCTGCGCAAAAGCATGTGATTTGCAAACACTAAGAATTGGAGGTTTGTGTGGAGGAGAGATTTTTCAGAATATTTTCAGCCAATTTGGCTGAAAATATTCTGAAAAATCTCTCCTCCACAATGTCATTCGGTAGTTATTTCAACCCATGGAATATGCTATTAGATCGGGGTCTATAAATGTAGGCTACATATTCCTAGAAGCGCTCAACCTCGTCCCCAGGGCCTTTTATCTCGATATTTTTACGATTCGTTTGACATGTTCTTCCCAATGACTTTGTTTGATATTACACTCTCCTCTGCATGTAAATTTAGCTTGCGATATAGTCTCTTACTTCCTTAATTATAGTTATGCAAAACCCTCAGAAGCCCTGGGAACGAGGTTGACAAAACCCATAGGCTGAGTGAGATGTTAGAATGCGAGTTGTAGGGTAGTGTAAATCAAACTTAAAGTATTTTGAAATTCGAGCCTTTCCACGCAATTGATTAAGATGGAGAGTTCTATAAATAAAAATTGATTTCTTGCCAATTCAAAATAAACACAAACATTAAAAAAACACATCAATTTTAGACTTTGAACCTGCCCTATTTATTCACGTGTTAACTGAAAAAGATTTTCGAATGACGGTTCAGTTTTAAGTGAACAGTTGAGTAGAGAGGTAGTTAAGCACGATAGAAAAAAAAAATCTAAAATGGAAGAAGTTAGTTTTAAAGGCAAATTAAAGAATGTTCGTCGCCGATTTAGTCGCAAAGGAAGTTACGATGTTGGCTTTTCGTGTCCAAGTTTTAAAGTTAAAGCACTATGTACGGAAGGTATACCAGTGGAAGAAATAGACAGTATAAATTCCAACAAAGCAGTTGATATGGTTTTTGCTTCGGTTGGTTCTCTCGAAGGAAAAAATAAACAAGATGTATTACTTAAAATATCTATAAAAGATGGTATTGAAATTATTTCTCGTAAAACAAAAAGCGAAATACATAAATATAAAATTCACCAAGTTGGCTATTGTAACGTAGATAAAAGATATCCGCAAATTTTCGTATTTATTGCAGCAAAAGAAAAAGTGGATTTGAAATGTCATATATTTTTATGCGATGATGTAGCAAAAGCACGTGCAATTTGTTTAACATTTGCAAAAACTTTTGACAATAGTTATCAAAATTGGCAAAAATCAAAAGAAATGTCAACACCTGAAATGTTACAGAATAACAATAATAATAATATAGATCGTCGAAGATCAGCAGATGTTGTACAAATACCAACCAAATACCAACAAGAGAGGCGTCGAGCAAGCGATTTCGTTACTGCGGGCGGATTAAAAAGATTGGACATTAGACGAAGTAGCGCTGATGCCGTTCATAAAGATTCAAGTGATGATGATAGTTACGATGACGATGCTAATCAAACCTTTGGAGAGATACTTTCTACAAGTGCTGGAAAAGGAACATGTTCGTTGTTACGGCGGGGAAGTACAGATTGGGATGCGATTGAGAAAGATGAAGAAGTCCAACGTAAAATGCAAGGGGATTTAATTTTATGTGAATAAAAGTAAAAGTAAATAGAAAGAGAAAAAGTAAAAACAAAAAGGTTTGCAAAAAAGACATTTGAGAAAAACTAAATAACTTAACCAACGTTTTAGATGGTAAAAAATAGAATAAAATTCACATGTTTAAAAAAGAGAAAAAGTTTTATAATATAATCTGTTATGTAATTTATTAGTATATTCGATACAATCTTGTTTGCAGTTCGCCTGCCTCTACCCAAAAGAACAAAAGTTTATGTATTTTATGTAAAGCCGAAATGTCACTCCTCCACAGTGATTATTTGTTCTTATTTCAAGCACAGTGTCGGTTATTTTTGTTTATGGCCATATACGGCATATCCGGGATCGTATTCTACCAAAGTCGAAGAGGGCCAATCGTTGTTTTAGCGTAAAATCCAAATTTCAGAATTTTAACTTTCAAAATCTGAATTTCAAAATAAAATCTTGATAAGACAAAATAATGGAGTAGTCGATCATGTATTTTGTGATAACTTGGTAAATTCATTAACCATGTTAGATCTACATGAGCACAATGTTACCCCAGGGGTTAAAGTAACTGCCTTTCATCACTATGTAGGAGATATTTTTCAGAATATTTTTATCAGTCAATTTGGAATATTTTAGATACGTTTGCGTTGAATGTATACACCTTTCCGGCACAAGACGTCAACGTCAAGTACGTCATCTATCCGACGTAAATTAGACGTCGCGTGTCAATTGGGAGTTTTCATTTCCCGCCAATCCAGTAGGCAAAAACTTGCAGACTTCGAACAAGTATTTGGCAACTGGAAAACTATTATTAGTAATATTACCTGTGTGTAGATACTTGTTCTAAGTACGCAGTAAAGAAAAGCGAAAAACGTCTGCTTCAACCTTGCTCTAGCGTCTTTACTGCGGACTTTGAACATGTTTTTACCCACTGGAAATAACTGTACCAATAATTATCAATTTTTAATCGTGCCTCTGGCGCTTCCCTACCAAGTGGGCAAAAAACCTATTCAAAATCCGCCGTAAAGACGCTAAAACAAGGTTGAAGTAGACGTTTTTCTTGCGTCTTTACTGCGGACTTTAAACAAGTATTTACCCACTGGGTTTAAGTGTAATATAATGTCTCCATGAGGCGAATATGTTCGCAAAATTCTAAATGAAGTCAATAGATTGGTTGAAAGTGACGTCACCAGTCAGGTGACGTCGCTTTCGACCAATGTAATGACTTCAAATGATATGAAACGCAGTTCATTTTATTTTTCCCACATTAGAAGTTATGTATATTTTTTGCCAAAAATAAAACTGACATGTAATGTAAAAAAGATTAAAAATGTTCAGATTTCCGCATGCAATACAACCTCGTTCCCAGGTCTTCTCTGTTGACTAATATTTTTAAAGTAGAAAAAAACCATGGGAAGGGAATTGCACACAATATTGTTAATCTCTGACGTTTATTTGTATTTACATTTCTTACTTATTCACATCTTGTTTACATTCAGAAGAGATTACTCGTATACTTCATGTTGCTATTTTTCTTACGAAAGCCAACAATTGTTAACCCTGTCTAAACCATTCACATGATATTAACGTTCTTTTGACATCATTTGTAAGATTTTTGACGTCATCTGATCAGTCAATCAGACATGTGACGAATTATTTTTTATTTGCTGTAGAGGAAAAAATATAGAATTTATAGCGTAACTTTTATTCCGTGAAAAAAAACAAAAAGTAACGTAAATTTATTCCGGCATCGCGCGGCTTATCGTAACAAAATGTGACCGGGAAAGCTATTTATAAATGTTGCTGTCACGGGGTATTTTGGACCACATATTTACCAAATTACAGTACGAGCTTTTTTTCCTTTCTTATTTTTGGGCATCAAATCAAAGTCCATCCTGGATAAGATCCTGTTAAGCTTGAATTTGGTGTTATATTTCCTCGCTAAGAGTGTAAAATACAGACAGAACCGAAACAAAAATTGGAATATCACACAAAATTTAAGGTGATCTATAGCCTAGTATACTAAGCTCTATTTTTTCTTTCTTTCTCTTATTTTCTCCCAATGTTGTTATTTTACAATGTAAACTAAAACTTCAAACGACGGATTATAACGTAAAGAATCAGACAGCCGTAAGGCATGCGTTAACACATACGGTAATCATTAAAAAAGGCAATATATTATAGTGGAATGTCTTTGAGGTTAGTTTTTCGTAAACATTAAATTCAAAAACACTCCGCCACAGGGCTTTGCTACCATACATTAGAAGATTGTAAAATTACTTGACAGAAAATAACCTGAACAATAATCCTGGGTGGATTTTTACTTAAGGATAGTCTGTAAATAATGATCCATAGGCTTTTCATATAATTTTCGAAAGAGCTTGAAATTCATAATATAAACACTAACTGTGAAGTATCAGTAACGCCATTACTTGAACCGATTATACACTTACACAATATATGTGTACAGATATATTTACTCTTATTTGTGCTGCAATCTCTCTTACACCCACACACACTCAACTCGATTAATCTCAGTGGATCAGGAAGATTATCTGTTAATATTGCATCGAGTGATTCCCAGCTCCACTTCCAACAATAGTTCTGGGCGGGAGAAGATTTTGTATGATCACGCATACTAAACGACTTCTAAAGATTTTGTACTTCAGAGCACTCATGGTTGGTGGTAAATTTTATTTACTCCTCTATAAGGTGAAACTCTCACAACTAAATCCATAAAGAAGTTCGGTCAACCCATCAATTTCTTTTTTTAACGCATAGCTAGCTATACAAAAATAAATTTCTTTCAGTTTCCAACAAACAATGAAATAAATACAAAACATTATAGCTGACTTTATTCTATGGAATTACATACGAGCTTCCTCAAATTCTAGGAATTATAAAACAAGTTATTTCCAGGAATATGTAGTTTCTGCATTATATATATAGCTCATATAGCTGTCAGATAGCCTAGCTAGTTTCTTGAATTTCTTTGGCTGCTCCTCATGTGGTGGGTGCAGTCACTTCTCTGTTGTTCGTCTAGGACTAGGTAACATAAATACCAATATCACATTTTCAGCACACAAACCTTCTTTTGAAACTTTTAAAAAGGCTCTCTATAGCAAGCTAGTTAGGACTTTGGTCCTTGTATCTCTGCAGCATAGTCTTCCTCCTGCCTCTCTGTTGATCCTTGCACTTGCACACTGACTCTCAACGTAAAAATCACCTAGCAACCAAGTAAGTCACTTAAATCAGTCAGTACTATGTTTACGGAAGGCCGATCAAATCAGAGGTCTGCGAAGGTGCTGCTGAAAGTTGCAACAACTTGATCGTCATCCGTATTATTACCCAAGTAAGTCAAAAAATAATTACCGG